>VYZM01021685.1:271117-320270 GCA_013398915.1 Dromas ardeola
GCTTCCCTTCTTTAATGCATATATTTGACTTGTGGTTGCGGTTTAGCATCTCCCAATTTCTATAGGCATAAGATTTTATTCATACCTTTCCTTTGAAGCATCTGCATTTTGCTTCCTTGCTTGCTATAATAGTTGAACTGTTGAAGCTTTCAGTAACAATAACAAAAAATTTGAAACAAGCAGTGTTATGACTGGGGTACATAACTAACAGTCTCCCGGCCCACTGTCCCCAAGAAAACCTTTTCAGAAGAGAACAGCTAAGTTACATATCCAGATTCTTGTAAGAAAGTCCTGTACACAGACAAACCTGTTCCAAAACCCTCTGAAGGCCCAGGAGCTCAGACGACCCATCCACACCACCTTTGAGGATTGGGACTTTAGGGACAAAAGGCAGTGACGTAGCTTGTCAGAAATCACATAAAATCTCGATTTTTCTTAGCTATTTTTTCCCCAGCTGTTTTTTCCGTGTTTCTCAGTCACGCATTCCTCACTGAGAAACACATTCTAACCAAGCCTAAGTGTTTAAGATAAAGCTTTAATCTATTAAAAAAAAAAATAGCTTGCAAAAAAGCGTGTGGAAATTCCTAACGCTGTTGAATATGCCTTGTATCCTCCTGCCCTTTTCTACCTTTTCTCTCTTCCAAAAGCAGCACGTATTTAGTAACCTTCCTTCCCTACAAAAAAACCGCCGCGCTACCCAGAGAAGAACAAGGCCCTGGCTTCCCAGAGCCGGGGAATAGAGAAGAAAGCAAAAAGATGTGCTGCATCTTCTTGCAAAGATGAACGCAAATGGGATGCGTGTGGGTAGCTGGTAGGGACTGGCAATGCTTCAGGTCCACAGCACCGCACCAAGGACCACCATAAAACACACTCCGAGCCCCATCCTCAAATATTCTGCACACACTTAACTTTGCTCAGACTAACACTTTCAAACCAAACACGTGTATAAAAGCTTTTCTAGCATGGAGACGTAAATGGAGCTCCAGCAGTAGGAAAAAGGGAATTAGTTTAAAACAAAAGGAAACCCAACATTGCTGAAGCCAAGACTAGTGCCAAGTGAATTCAGGTTCAAAAATTAGACCTCATTCTTCAAAAAGAGAAAAGCCACAACGTATGATCTGAATAGAAATATATTTAGCAGATTTATTTTTCTTCCCTTCCAAATTTAAATAGAAGCCATTTTAAGACACTAAATAAACTGAAATAAATCAGCATAGCAGTGAAATGAAAAAAAAAAAAAGGAATTGGAATTGACTGGTCTAGTTTAATTAGCCAAAATAAGAAAAGTACAGGGGAGGAGGAAATGCCACCACACGCCACACAACATTGAGAACAGAACACTTGCTTTTGACAAAATGCACCTCTCCAAAAAAGCAGCATGTCATTACTGCCTGAATAAATACAGCATTTAAAATATTCATCCGTATTTAGCCAGTTTCCAGAAGAATCAGTACCCACCTCTCCTCAGGATCTCTACCTTGGTTAAGCATCAAGGCTCTTATTAATATAATTTTGTCTCTTTGCTCCTCTTGGAAAACCGAGCGTGAAGGCATCTAGGAGCCATGGCGGGCAGGGTTACAGCTGTGTGACATGACTCACAGTGCCCGGCTTCAAGGAGCAGAGGAATCCCAGACACTAACCCGAGTTTGCCCTCCCAGTTTGGCTTGGCCTAAAGGACACCACTGAATTACAGTTCAATCGTTTTTTACCTTTGCACAAGTCTGAAGAGTATCCCGAATCGCTCACTGCCCCCAGAACTCACAAGGAATTATAGGGATATATTTGGATATATTTAGATAATTGCCCTATTCAGGTTTAAAACCGTGTCGTGAGCAGGCAGAAGGCACAGGCAGCACGAAACCTGAGGCACCGGAAAAACTTACAGGAGGGATCAAACAAACACGTGAAGGAGTGGTGGGTTAAAGAGCCCTTCTCTCCCCTCCGGGCTGAGGATCCGCACCCAGCCTGGATCAGGACTAGCTAAACTTGGTACCCGGCTAAGAGTTGCTGGAGCCACAGGGAAAGGGGAACCCACCCTATGGGAAGTGCCACTGCCAGGAAGGGGTGACAGTCCCTGTGATCATGGGAGGACACAGCTATGTGGCCATGTGGTATGACCCAGTAACACGTATCACATGGAGCAGGGCTACCGGGGTGGGCTGGATCCCCGCCTGTAAACCCAGCAGGAACAGCAGATTTACCATCCCCAGGAATGGGACTCATCCCCGAGCCATGCACAGTCACAGGGATCCGCGCAGCGGCACGGGTGGCACCGGCTGCATGAGTCACCTGCTCATGGGGGCATCTCGTTGAGGGCTGACCTAGCACCTATGCTGGAGAGCTGTAGGCAGGGGGCCGTGGCCCCAGTCCTTGCCTGTCAGGGTGGCACTGAAACCATTTCTGTCCCTTCTTGCTCCCTTTGAGGGCAGCCCAACGCCTCTGCTCTTGTGTGCTCCACACTTGGCTGTGGTGCTCATTCCCTGCACAGGGTTTCCTAAGCCCTACACAACTCTTCTGTTCAGAACCTGCATTTAACATGACCATACCAGCACATGGCACATTCATGACTCTATTTGAATGACTGGCGCAAGTTCAACCCCTGGACTAAAATCTTCCCTACCCTGTAGGGTCCCGGTCATGAGCAGAAACCTGCTGAGGAACTTCATTTGGCTGCTGAGAAGTCTCTGCACCCATGGCAGAGTCAAGGTCTCCATGAAGGCAGAAGCTGGCCCGAGCGGTGTCCAGTTAGCTGATGTTCCTACTCTTTTTCTCTTTGTGGCTTCAGCCATCACTGCGAGAACAGGAGGTTTCAGCTGAGGAGCAGAACACCCAGCACTTCTGATTTTAGGGACTGCTATTTGACAACTATTTTGTGATGCAAAAGCTGCTGTAGGTTATTTCTTGTGCACAATGTGCTACGGAGGCTATTAATCATACAGGAGATGTGCAGAAAGCTCAAAAATAATGTATGTAACTAAGCTACTGGCCAGTGCTATTTTCCCCCCTCTCCACAGCCTTTCTGACAAACTGTGTCCCATCCTGTGCCACAGGCCAGCGGTGACATGTTTGAACTTCTGCAGCCGTTTGATGTAAAATGTTTTAAATTCTTTTCAGGAACACTAAAGGCTTTTGTCTCCTGACCGGTGCTGTGGGGATGCCATGTCTGGCAAAGACTGATCTTTCTCTGCTTTCCAACTATACCCTATCACACGGGGCTGCCCAGCCGGCCACGAGGTGGGAATGGCTGTTAATCATTAAACGGAGCCTTTTTCCATGGGAATGAAAGGAAACACAACGCAGTGATACAAGTCCAAGCCTACCCCTCCCAAGGAAATGCTGCCTGCTGATTACAATTCTGTCCTATACATCTATTTAGATATTTAGAGAACTACAGTTTTACAGGATGGCTGTAAAGCAAATTGTTCAGCTGATGTTACAAGCAAGCAGCGTTGAACTGACAGGTAAGCCGTGACAGCGTAACGCATCAGCGTGCTTCAACAGGAAGATATTTTAGCTCCTAAATCCTGACTGTCGTTATTTAAGATATCAGGCTTAAATAAAGGCTGATGAAGGCCGCCTGGTTTTGCCAACATCCCTTTATTTTCCCTGTCTGTCCATCTGTTCCTAAGCTGCATTCAGTTTATTCCTGCTTTTGGATCTATTCAGTCACTGGTGCTACTGGGAAATACAAGAGAGTCAGCAATACTGGGCAGCTTGGAGCCGTGTCCTCCAATCTGAACACCAGCCCAGGCTGTTCTGCCGTCTTTGGCATAGCACGGGGCTCCTGTGCTACATTTTGAACTGCACAGCAGATAACCAAGGCTAGTTTTCCCCCTTTTACCATTGGCGAAAAAAATAATCCACCATCAAACTCCCCATTGGGCTGCTGCTGTCTTCCAGTCTGGAGGTTTGCTGGTTAAACGCGGTAACGTGTCAGCCAGCAGAAGTGCGTTTCCCGGTGGTGTGCCAAAGGCCCCTGTTGGGTTAGTGGAGGTGGATGTGTGCTGTCCTGGGTGAGCGCAGGTAACATGACCTTTCTCTAAAGAAACAGCAAAATCTTTTCTTCATGAAAGAGAACCACCCTGGGAGCGCCTTCTCCCGTGGCAGAGATGGACATTACACCAGTACGTAAAAGTGGCTGGTGATCTAAATAATTTCCTGCGCATTAAGGACAACTGCCACTGTGGTTGCTTAACGACAACAGCAAGAGAGACAGAAACTAAGCATGGGTCAGATTCTGAGTAGTTTCAGTGGGGAGGGAAAAGGAGGAACAGGTTAGAAAACATCAAAACAACTTTTTGTTATGGCAAACATTTAAGGTAATACTATATAAACCAAAATGAAAATAAAAGGTTTTTTTACACGTAAAACAAGTTGTATTTTTTGTTTCCAATTTAGATTTTGAAAGTGGAAAGTTATCGGTTCCAGCTACTGTAGGAAAGATAATGCGTGTATACTGGTGTTGGGCAGGCCTGGGGAGCAGTTTACTGGTAAAAGAGAAATTATACCTGCCTTGTGTCTGGAAGAAATTGAAGTGGAAATTGTAAGTCCAGGGCAAAAAAGAAGGAAGGGCAAGACTAGACAGAGTTGAGATGAGAATCTCTTAGGCTCCACCCTGCACTGGGCTCACTAATGACACCAAAAAAAGCTTCTCGAGCAGAGACAAGGATGGGAGACCCCTTGCATGTACACACACCTGTACGTTAAGCAAAAGCTTGTACTCCACTATGTTCTGAGATATCAACACGACAACAACTGCAATTTGATTTGCATAGTCTGAGAGTAACTTTAAGATACAAACCAACCATGACAGAGAATTGCTTCAGGTGACTTATGCCACCATGTCCTGTGACATAATTTCCTGTAATAATTATATTCATCTGTTTCTGCAGCCAGCTGCCCATCCCTGTTCTGATGAAAAGGGATGTGGCTGGTTCAGGAGAAAGATGTGTCACCTGATTTCTTCACAGCTGTTTGGTCCTGGATATCTCAGACTGACCCCATTGGCTCTTCTCTGCCTGGAGGCAGCAGTGCCCAAAGCATCACACACTAACCTAGATCTCAGCAGAGCTCGGTTTTGGTTTTCACTATGCCAGTGACCTGCAGGGTGACCTGAAGCAATTTAAACCATTGCTTTTGTGCCACTATTTTCTTGTCTCTACAGTCAAGCTTGTGATATAGATCATCTTATGTGTAAAGATGTTTAAGACCTTCAGACACAGAGCACTGCCAGTGAACTGTTATTACTTTACTATGCAGTTGGCAGCAGCTTCTCCTGCAGGAGAAAGTGTAAATCTATTTCCCAACCAGCTTTTATATTCACCACAACCTGCCATCGTCCAGATGCACAGTTCATTAGAGATCGTTCAGTTTTATCCGGCTGTAAAGTCCCGTGTGAAAAAAAACCTTGCTGATTAAACATGCAATTCAAATACATCTTCTGGAGTACAGTAGACAATTCCCCGCGCTTTATCTGCACTGACCGAAACGCAATCTGTGCCACTTAGAGCAGAACAATGCTCGATTTCTTCATACTTTGCTTGAATTGTTAACACATAAAGCAGAAACACAGCCCATTTTCACAGAGTTCTCTTCTGACATACTCGGTATGTTAACCAAGAGTATACAAATCTGCTTCAAAGCTAACAGGCTTTTTTTTCTTCCAGCAAACACACTTCTTCCCATCTGCACTCTCTCTCTCTCTCTCTCTCTCCACTTCAATAGCAATAGTATTTGGAAAAGCTCTCCAAACTGGAGCCACTGCAGAAAGACTGTATTTACTGATGTTTGGGTAAGAACTAATAAGAGACCTGGTTGTGTCTCTGTTCCTCCAACTCCAAGAGGAAAAAAAAAAAGTCAATATTTATACACCCACTGGTGAAATAAATCCCCTCTTCCCCGGAGAAGAGGGAAATAAAATGAAGTGATTGAAATGGGGTTTCATGGAAGGAGACTTTGTTTGTTTGCTTATTTGTTTTCAGAGGTTGGGAGGTGTTTGTTTTGGTTTTGGGTTTTTTTTTTTCCTTTTAATTTAATTGTAATTTAAATGCAATTGTACTGTACAGAGTGCATCAAAGCGTCTTCGCAGTGGGGCCTTTCATTAAGGACCAAGAGCTCAGGAGCCCTTGCATGCTGCGAGACTCACCACTGGATCTGGTGGACACAAGGCTCAGGTAATGTCAGGGGCTGGATCATCTCCATTCCCACTGAACACCCTCTCGGGATGCACTCGGCTCAGCCCTGATGGGGTCAAACTTGCTGAGTGAGAAGCAGTTAAGGTTCCAGCAAGTTAGATACAGTATAAACAATTTCATCAGCATTGTTTTAGCTCTCCCGGCACGGAGATCCAGTCCAAAGCCTGTCAGGGCCAACAGAAAGACTCATGTTGGCTTCTCAGGCCTCTAGAACATGCCATGGTTTCACCAGGGCTTCTTGCTTGTATAGATCCATGGCTAACTCCAGCCTTTCTGGTGCACAGTTCCTTTGAAAAGGAAAGATCTACCAGTAAGAGATTTGCTCTTGCCTCAGACAAACACCTTTGCTGGTCTTCCCCCTCCACCTACATTAAGGCTCTTGGGCTTGTCTGTTCCGTGTCATTCATAAATCCCTTTACTAAAGCCATAATCAGAGCATCAGGGACTTTGATCCCATCGACATGCCTGTTGAAGGTAGTTTCTCTCTGCCAAAGGCAAATCCCCCTGAACTACACACCTGGACCAAATCCCCCACAGCTCTGCAGTGCTTGGATTTCCAGCGTGAGCTACCCCATGGCAGCCAACCAGCGTATTAAATGTGCAGCATGACTGCCATCTCCGCACCGTTAATCAGGAAAGCCTTTATTTTAGTTAGGATTTTCCTATCAAAAGTATCTATTGTTCAATCCTACATAATGAAGGCACTATTCCTATTATTGTTGTTTTTAAAAAAAGAATTCAGAATCCTTTTGCATAAGATACCTACAGTTTTTATAGAAGAGAGTGTCACCGGGATGCATTTCGTGAAGCTGCCAGGAAACTGTTTCCTGGACTAGCTGCTCCACAGCAGGCAGCGTATCAGCCTTCCTAATGTGGTTTTGGAGGATTTAAACTGCCAGACTTGTTCTTGATATAGACTGACGGCGTGTCACTGACTGCAGCTGGGCATCCCCCATTCACCATGTAAAGACCTGGGAGCAGATTTGTATGTACTTGCAAACAGAAATAAATACATAAATATTTCCAGCACTCAATAGCAACCTCTCCATGATTTCAGTAAAAAAAAAAAAAAAAGCAAGGAGTGAATGTTAATAAGGTTGGTAAAAATCCTGCCTTTCCGCTGCTCACAGTTACGGCAATAGAACTACAATGAACTTCTATGCGTTCAGCTGAAATTTATAATTGTAGAATAGCACAGAGAATTTGGCCCTTATATCTTTCAGAGAGGTAGCCGAGAGGGTAAGTCCTCACTTGCAGCATCCAGTGGCATCCCTATAGATGAGCCATTGTACAGACCAAAATCAAGACATTTAAAACCTGCTTCCCATTTGCCGTTTCCCCCAAAGTCTGTGAGGTTGAAGAAGAGCCTTGTCACTGATGAGGGTTAGCTCAGGGTCAAGTTCTACACTCCAAAAACCAAGGAAGAAATACTGTTTACTCTCCAGTTTCTCAGAAAACAGTCAAATCCCTCTTCATATGGAACATCTCATTTGTGTGTCATCGGCAAACTTTTCCACTGGCAAACTCGCCATGCTTCAACATTTGCTTCATACATAAATGAAATTTATGCTTTATCAGTGTCATCCTGCTTCATAGCCAGCCTGGACACCCGCCTTTTTTCTGCTACAGCGTTTTTCTCTGGCTTTTCTTCATTATGAGCTAACATTAAACTATTTCTTGTTTAGATTAAAAAGGGCAATTTTTAATCTAATTTTGCTCAGTGTATCTTGAGATGCTCTTCTCTGAACGGCTCTGACTGTGTCTCTTTTCCCGTCAAATCCCACACTGAGCAGGCAAACCAGACCAAAACTCGCTGTAAGACTTGCATTAATCAGCAGAATGCAATAAATGAGGCTGTTTAATATTTTACATCTTCAAAGCCTTGAATAAGCAACAATACTTTGTTAATATTCTTGTTCGTGGGTACGCCCCAGGCAGGGTGCAGGTACAGTATTTTGTCTGTAGCACTGCTGTAGTGCACCTGACAGCCCCACTGTCGAATGGCTAATGCAGCCTCAGTCCTTAATTGATGTGGCTACCGTGGCTTTCACCTTTGCCTACCTTGAAATAACACACACAAAACACCCAAAACAGCCATCCCCATCTAACGCATGATGAACAGGTCGTTAGTACAAAAGACACTTTGATGCCCCTAATGTGCCTTTCATCATAGAATCCTGAAAGCACTTTGCAATTATTAATGCGATCCCTAATTCACCACCCACCCACGCAGTTTTCCCTAATTTACCAGCTGGGTATACAGAAAGCCTCAGATACACAAAGGTGCGATTCTGAAAGAGATGCCTGAGCACTCACGCATTCCCCAGCCATCTCTGGGAGCTGTACTTATCACTCCAACTTCAGAAAATAAAATCAGGCCTTCAGTATCTTGTCCCACCCCGATCACAGTGAGTAGCAAAGCAAGGAGGAGAACCCAAACACCCAGCCCCACCATGCCACAAGTCCCCTCAACACCATTGCACTTAGTAGGTATTGCAAAACACTCCTGGCCTATGTAGAGGTCAGCAAAGGGAAAAAAATAAAGTTTCTCTGTACTCTTCACCCCTTCATCCTGAGCAGTTTTGTTTTCTTTTTTCTTTTTTCTGACATGCCATTATTAAACAACAGGAACAAACTAGTTTCTGGGTAAAACTTCCCCCAAAATAGTTGGAAGATAGCAAGAAATGCCAAGCTTTCTATTTTCCTCCTCCTTTAAAGGAGAAGTAATATTGAATTAAAATATAAAATGCTGATCAGTGCTGTTTACAAATTTTATAGCTTTGATTTTTAATTTATTTTTATTTTTTATTTTTTTTAGTCCAACAAAGACCACCCTCTCCCCCTAGCAATACTAGGAGGGGACTATGCTGAAAATTATAGATTCCAGAGTTTGCAAGAGAACCACAAAAGCTTAATTATAGTTATTGACATACCAAACACCCACTGAAGGCTTAATTTTCCCTTGGCCAGAAATAACCACACGAAGGGAAGGTAGCAGACTGACATCAACCAAACTCAACTAGGGACAGCTTATTAAAGCACCGGGGCACAAAGATGTGCATTGCTCACCTCCTATCACAACCTAGAGGAGACACAGGTGGGTTGCTGTCATCCCACCAGCACTAATAATCTGGTTTGTTTGGGGTGGATTTTATCCCCCGTAAAGAGGGTTGCACAAGTCACCCCGTCCAGATGTCTTTCTCCCAGTAAAGGCCCGAAATCGCTCCCGTCTCTGCTGTGAGATTCACTACCTGTGTTCTGCACCATTAAGGCACAGTGCACTTGTGCTGCTCCCATTCTGCGTGTGTGCACCCCGTCCTCCCGGGTACCCCGACGGTGGTGCTGGAGGGAGGCAGCCTTCAGCCGCAGGAGAGCTTTGCAGGGAGAGGTGCGACACCCCTGGGAATTAGCAAGTGCCTGGACTGACCTGCCCCAGCCCAACCCTGTTTGCTCGCGGGCTGTGCTGGCAGATCCTGAAGGAATGGTGCTTGTGGGCAGCTCGCTGCCCTCCGGGCAGACTCCCCGCCGCCAGCAGCTGCAGTCACATCAAAGACTGTATGTCTAAAGCAAAGCTAAAAGGGTTAGAGAAGGTGAAGCATTGGCTGGGGTGTTCCCAGGGAGCCCAAGGAGACTGAGCATCAGCCCCTCTGGAGGGATCCTGCACTAAGAGCATCGCCACGTGGCATTGCCCGAACACACCGCTAACAGGGCCCAGCAGCCCTGCAGTTATCAGTGATTTATGGCCTGTCCTGCCGCACTGCTCACGCAAAGCCCCACAAACTGCGAACACAACCTTGTGACAGCCTTGGAAAGGCAGGGAGGAGCCCAATTAACCAGGGGGATGAGGCACAGGCAGCAGCAAGGACTTGGTCATTGTCACAGGCAAAGATTGATAAAGAGCTGGGGAGACAAAGCAGAGAGCTGCCAGAAACAACTCTCATTTATTTTCATTTCATCAGCACAGGAAAGTCCCTATCTCTGTCCCCACAAACCACCATCCCCCCACCATCCAAAAAGGATGTTGGGTTTTTTTTTTTTTTGAGGGGATGGGGAAGGTTTGTTCAACCTGGGCTGCGTTTGCCCCAAGGCCCTGCACGCCTGTCACCTTCCACCGCAGTCATGGAGCCATGTTGGTGCAGCGGTTCCCAGCGCTCTGCACAAACAACAACAGGCTGGACCACAAAGCCCTCATTTAGCCTGGAGTGTATTCCTGCAAAAACCCACAACGAAGCTTTTAGGAGCTGTAGTAGAGAGCTGACCGCAGGAACACACGTTTCCCACTCACACCCAGCACCCCGCACCTCTCCCGTGGGACCGTTAAAGACCACGTAGAGAAAGACCTAGGGCTGGATGTGTGACACCGGAGGCTTGGGCTGCGCGGGAAAGCAAGTTCAGGTAGTCTTAACGTCAGCCTGAGTGCTTCCAGCAAGTCCCCACGCTTGCATATTTTTTTTCCCCCAATCAAGGGACACTGCCTTTGCCCTGGGCATGGATGTTACCTGGCGCAGCTTCAGTACCCGTTCTCCTCCCAGCAGCCTGGGTTTCCACACCATACCTGTTTGATGCGGCGGTGTTCATGTAAAAGGCTTTGATGGGAGCTGTTCCCCAGCCAATGCACACGGTAGACAAAAATCTTTTGTAAGACGGGAGAGGTTGGAATTAACCCTTTTCTGTAGTGAACTCTGTGGCATGTACATCCAGGAAATTTGTCACTTAGCAGCATGGCCCAGTGCCCAGCGCATACCCTGGCCGACATGTTATTCGATTCACAGGTGGCACTTCTGCAACCCCAGACACAGCCCAGAGGCTGCAGTAAAACTTCTAAAGGAGATGGCCAGTGTTGAGCAAAGCAGAGACCCTCCCAGAAGTGTGGTACCAACACCTAGGTATGTGGCTACAACAACGCTTGGTACTCATTTACAAGAGCGATCAAAGAAACCTCCTTAAATCTGGAACAGAGACAGTAAAACGAATAAAAGCTAAAGCTGAATGGGTTGGTTATTGAAAACAGCATTATACTTATTTGTTTCTCATCTCCTGTGCACCAGTTTTAGTTCACTGAATAGCTACAGAATTCATTGGCGTTATTCCTAATTTTACAATGATTTGGGAGAAGAGGGGACAAAGGCAAGCAAACAAAGCTAATTGCCTTCAGTGTTTTGTTTATCTGTTTTTTGTTCAGCCAAACAAAGAGGACGTTCAGGTCCAAGCTGACTGTGGAGCCACAGAACCCTTTTGCTCGGCTGGTCTGTTTAAAAACAGTTTGCAATTTTGGCATCCAGCATCTTCAGCAACTACTACCAGCAAGTACTTTCTTATCTCCATCTGGTCACTATAGAAACTCTGGTGTCTTCAGCCATTATTACTACAGATTAATCAACCTTGCAAAGCCCCTCCAAAAAAGCAGGAAGTCCTCCAAGAGCCAATCCCTTGGTCATAAAAAGAACAAAGCCAGGAGGAGATTAATCACTGGATGCTGTTTCCAATGCAAAAGTCCAAGCAGGAAAAGTCTCAATTTTAATAACAAAGCTATGCACTTTTACCCATCCGTACCAACATGCTTTTGTTCTTTGTGCCAGAGAAGAACACGCTGAGCAGAAATGTAAATAATACGGCATGCTGCGCAGGGAGAGCATGTTGCTGGCAACAGGCAGCGGAATATGGAGTACAAGAACCACAACCAACCAGTTTTGCCAGCTTTGGTTGCCTTGTCTGCGTCAGCCAGCATCTAAGATTTCCCAGCACAGTCTGAGCAAAGCAGCAGGATTCCCAGCATCAGGCAGAGAAGCAAAGCAAGGAAGAGGGAATCTGGGATGGCAAACACAACCTGCTCTGATTTCTCTAGTCAGGAACAAAACTCCTGGTTGAACAGACATGCCAAAGGTGCTAAGAACTGAGGTCACCTATACCTGTAAGTCCTTGAGAGTGACTCTAGCAAAACAAGATCACCAGGTGTTAAGTAATCTGGTGAGAAACTGGCACGGCTACCTCCACATACCTGTGAGATGACCGCAGGACTGTCTCAGCACTGCAAGGTGGGATTGGACAGACTTCAAGCAGCCACCCAAAAGAGAAAGGCGAATCTTAACAGTATTACCTAAAGTGCCCTAAAGTGCCACGGTCAGCAGAGCACTTGAACAGACAGTCTACAAGTGATTCTGATGCAAAGTGTCGCCATTTTAATCCTTGCATTTTCTCATATAGGGAGCAGTGGTTGTAGGGGAGATGTTAAGGATCAAAAGTGCTCTGCTACTAACTCTTAGAAGTGTGCAATAGTAGAGGTTTCCTAAGGCCCTGGGACTGTGAGTGTTCCCTTTCTCATTCAAAGAAAACAAACAGAATGTGTTGTTAGCAATTTGTATTTCTAGAAGGAAAAATGAAAAAGTCAGCTTTGAAGAGACAGCCACTAAATGAAGCTGCAAGCCACAGGGAAAGAAAAGCAGCCCCAAATCTATTATCTTTATTATGACATTGTGAGCATGACTTTAGGCCATCTGGAAATTGGCATTGCTGAGTACGTCCCCACTGGACACCAGCACAAAACTTCCTGATTCCCAGCAGAAGGAGAAGCTTCGGTACCTGCCCGTAGCAGCCAGGAGAGCCTGGTGGAGCGTGTCCTGCCCATACCTCACCCGTGCCTTCCTGCTGGCAGCAGCTCGCAGAGCCACTAACCTGTATCCTGATGCCACCTGCTCCCGTTCTGGGACATAAAGCCAGCCCTGAAAACCGGCCTTTGATTTGGGGACTGGGTTAGAGTTTTTGTACGCTTTCCCAACCCTTGCTGTGCCCACTGGCTTGAGCACCTTTCCCAAATGAGATTTTACAATAATGGTTTAATGCTTCAAGTTACAAAGCTTGGGAGCTTGGGAATAAGTCTTAAAGTTAGGTTCCTGAATGCTTTTATGTTTCTAGAGTACAATAGGCTGCCTGTGGCACTAAATGGAGGATGGATTTGGATGAGCCTTATACAGTGTCCAGCAAAAGGGTGCCTAACCAGCTCAGGGCTTGTTGCTCAGTAACCACAGCTGTTACAGTGCCTGCTCTACAAGAATTTGCCATTAATCCTTCCAACTCAGCTATAACAACTCTTTTTTAATTTATATTATTTTCTGTCTACACAGTCCTTTTTCAGAGTAGGCCCACAAGGAGCAAGGGAAGGTAAGAAACAAGGAGAAGCCAATGCAAACAGTTTGGGAGGGACTCTGAAAAATAGGGAAAGTTTCAAAGATTTCCCTTTTGAGTGTCCTTCACTCACCTCATGTCAGGGAGGGAGGCACAGAGGAACCAGGTCACTGAATGCAGGAAAAGTCAAACAAGCAAGTCTCAGCTGAAGCCCTTGAGGTTAGTATGTCATGATCCTGTTCCAAAGAGGAGAGATTCTGCTAAGCTTGACTGAAATGTTAGCAAGGTGGGCTTTAAATAAACTAAGGGGGTGGAACACATCAACGTCCTGCCCAACTTGCTTTTAAAATATCAAGGAAAACGAGACAGAAAAATTGATTGCAAGGGTTGGGTAACTAAACCATTTTACACTGAGATGAAAGCCAGGAGGGGAAAGGAGAGAAACAGCCCACTCTAAAGTCACGTTGGACGTGGACCTGCATTTTTACAAAGGGCTTTTGGGTCTTGTTATTTGTAAGGCTCTTAAAAGCCACCTCTCATTAACATAATGGAAATAAAGCTCTTCATCTCAGTTTGTAAACACAGATGGAGGCTAACACACTAATGCCAAAGATTTTGAAAATGACTAGTTCAAGGTGCTTCCGCTTTTGTAACCCTGCTTATGATCCCAGAACAAACCCCACTGTTTCAATAGCTTGATTTTCCAAAAGCACTCCACATCTTCACCCAGAAATTCTCCTATACGTAGAAAAGGGTTTCCTGCACCCCAAAATACTAATTTGATGTCCTAGCACTTCCCTCATCTTTTCCTATTCATTACCGATTTTTTCCTTCTGCTTGTAAAACATCGGTTGACAAACACTGAGCATCATTTTAACAGTCTTCTGATTTGAGATTCCTCATTTTACTCCTACATGCACTCTGCATAAAAGCTTGCTGTCGTAACAAGTGATCTGGCTCATTATTGTGGTTTTCTAAAATGAAAAGAAGCAATAAGCTAAGATGACTGTCATTTCCAAGATTATTGCCAAGGCGCTGCTCTCTCCCCTCCTTACAAATTACCCCCAGAACAGTTGGATGCTCCCCCTGGTTTCACTGGGGTGGTGTGAAGACAACAACTGCCCCGATAAATGCCTTGGCTGGGTTCAGAAGATCCCTGCTCCCTTCTGGCTTTCTGCTGTCTCTTTGGCCACTAGACAGACAGAGGCGCTGGAATGAAAGAGACTTTCACACAAAGCAGCAATTCCAGCTCAATTTTCCACATTCTGTGCCTTTGACTGCCAGCCCGTGGTGCTACCCCAGGAGCTAATATGCTGGATGCACCGTTCCTCCTTGCCCTCACCAAACACAGCGCGGAGGTAAAACTAACAGCATTTTACACCATTTGGTTCTGGGACTCTCCTGGGACATCAGAGCACGCTCTGAATTATCTATCAGCTCAAACCAGATCCAGGGTTTCACCACAGAATATAACTGGTCTCACTTTCTGCATTTCAGCCTGACACGACCCAGGTGTTTCCTCAGTACAAGACTTGGCAGTTGCAGGATCTGCAAGTTTCTTCCTGGTTAGAGCATCCCAGAACAAGCGCTGACAAGGATTTACTGGAGTTCAGAGATCATACTGGATGGCAAGAGAGATTCACAATGGATTTGGGAGGCTCAAAATAGAACTTACACCTTCTTCCTGCACTTCCAATAACTATGGTTGCTTTAACACATGCCTCTTCCTCACTTCTGCATCCTTGTGCTACATCTTTTTCTAGTATATACATGTTTTCCCCAGATCCTTTAAACTGCAATAGATTATTTTTTTTTTTAACATCCTTTTATACTATACACATCAACAGAAGTTATTAGTTTCCTTAGGCCATGTGCGTGTATACTGCAAAGCATATCCCCTCTATATTGTACCAAAAGAAGCCTGGTCATCTCCAACCTCCTTCTATTATTTGACATGTTGTAGAAACTCCAGGCACCCTACTGGGGCCCTCTGTGCTCAGGCTGGACAAGTACAAAGAAAATGTTCCCAGCACTGAAGACTCCACAGTTGAAATTTTTAAGAAAAGGGGGAAAGAGCCCCAAGTGGACACTAACCCCAGATCACATAAGCCACAAATTTCACATCCTACCTCACTTCCTTTACTTAGGGACAAAGCAAGCTTAGAAACAACCCAAGACTTGGACAAGCTGAGCAAGCCCTGACCAGAACATTTTCTTTTTAGTGCACTCAGCTGAAAGAAACCCACGTTATAACTTTCTCAGGCCACTCAAGAGTATCATATCACAGTGACTATTCCCTGTTTTAACATCATTAGGCTGTATGCATGCAAGTCTGGCGGGCTTTACGCACATCAGCCATGTGCTGAAGATAATGAGTTACCACAAATTTGCCAATTTATTTTTGGAAAGTGTCTGATAAAGGCTGATAGTTCTAGCTTTGACCCACTATCCCAGATAAAACCTTATTCACAGTAGCCAGAATATTTAAAGAACACCACCAAAAAATACCCAACAAAAAAATCCCCAAAAAAGAATTCATTCCACCACCACAAAAATCAAAGCTGCTGTGGACATGAGAGGGAGAAGCTCTGGTGCTGTGGACAGTAGGCATGCCATAAAACTGCAGATATTAACTGTACCTTCCTCTAGAGCTTGTGATGGGGCTTTTGGCTTCACCGCAGGTTCATTTACTGTGGAGACAAGCGTGGAGTTCATCCATGCTTCCTTGCCCATTACACATTCCTCCCTCCCTGTTCCAAATTAATGAGAGTTTCTGCTCACTCAGCAGAAATTAGATTGGTCTGCTTTAAAAAAAGGGCAATTAGGAACCTCTGCTTTTGCTGGGCTTCTTGTGTGCCAGGTGAGAACAATAGCAAGAGAGCAGAGAGGTAGGGTAGTGGGGTTACAGGAGTCTCCAGGCATCCAACTTCTACAGCTAGCAAAGTTCTCACTGGCAAGTGCCAGGTTTTCTGCCCCACATAACACTTTCTCCAGGCTCATTTACCTTGTCGTGCAGACCCTTGTCAGCAGCGGTAGTCTCTAGTTGTCTGTGGCCATGAGAAAGAGGAGGGGGAGCCCTGCAAGCCTCCTGTCCCTGCCCCATGACCCCTGGGGTAAGCTGCAGAACCTATCTGTTTGCTCAGGCTTTTCCTGATCCAAGTGGGAAAAGCTCTTTCCATTCTTGGAACAGGGGAGGAAAGAACTACTAGTGCTGTCAGCGTTGCTCGCCAATGCAATTCATCTTTTGTGTATGGAGTTTCTAAAGCTGCAGTCGCAAGGACATATAGGAGCGTGTAACATCGCTGGAAGGACACACTAATGCAGGTGTGGGAGCAGCACGGTCCAGAGAGGAAAAAGGGGAGAAGGTGGGGAAAGACAGACAGGATCTCCATTTAACTTTCCATTTTAGAAGCCATTTTAGAAATGCAGAACACCATATTTCTTATTGAAGGGCACAGGGGGATAAAGGTGTTTGGCAATTTTGAGAGTTAATCAGCAATTTCAAAAATAAACAGAGACCTTAAGGCAATAACTCTATCCCCAGGGAAGTACCTGCTTATGGGTGTTTTGAAGTCCTTGTGCAACTGTGAAAACTCTACAAAATTTTAGGTTGCTCATAAACATCATAAGAAGAAAATCACTAGAAAGCTTCCCTCTTATCCCAGAAATCTAATTCCATCCTTAAATTGCAAAAATATGAACGTGTCTTTAATTATGAAGGACTGTCTCTTGTTAGTGTAACAGTTGAGGCTGAACTTGTCATGAACTAAACCGGATTCAAACATTGTCTGGAGAAATAAAAAAAAAACAACACAAAATGCCTAAAAGGATTGTTTTAATGGTCCTACCTTTGTATTTCATTACTTTAGCAGACTTTATTTAAGCTTCCAGACAAAGGGAAGTGTCTGAGGGTTCTTTCTCTATTCCCTACGAAAAGGAACTGGACATTTTCTTGCCTTGCCAAGACCCGGTTTCCGAGTCCCCTGCCTTTCCAGCCCCCCTAAAAGCGTCAGCCCCTGCCCTGTTGGGGGGGCGAGAGGAAACCCTGCGGGACATAAAGGCTCTCAGGTCTTAATGGATAATTAAAGCTTTAGCCATGGGTGCCCCCTTGTGACTTGGTGAGTAATTAAGCACAACCGATGGAGTCTAACATGGCACATCACAAACCCATGGGGGCTTATTTGAGACCCCCAACCGCCATGCTGGCGCTTCCCAGCCAGCAAAGTCCGAGGAATGGCTGTCTGCGTGCGGGAAGGGCCCTTATGAGCTGCGTGATGGACAACAGCATGATGCAAATCCCACTGTCCCACAACATTAAAGATTTTTAAAAAAAGTCGTCGCGTCCCCCCCACCCCCCACCCCATAAAGCATGGTGCTCTTTTTGAGACTGAAACAAAAGAGGTTTTGGAAAGCGCCCATGTGCTCAGCTTGCTGTGAGCTTGGGTGGAGGTGGGCATCTCACCCTAAAGGGCCTCGGGGAAGTCTCCGAACTCCCCTTGGCCACCATCCGCTGGATGGGGACAAGTCACCAGGCTCCAGGTGCTGGCACTGCCCTATTTGGGCAGCTCCGCATGTTTCCATCTGCGGACATGCCCATCTTCTTTCCACAGCCACCTCAACGCCACCGGCCCTTGGGCAGGGTCCGCAGCAAGGGGAGCAGGGGACAGTCCACGGCCTGCTCCTCAGCCCCGTGGGGTAAAGCTGCCCGTCTCAGCTGCCACATAACCCACCTGGAAAAGCAGATGTCCATCTCACCTGGCCACCGACCTGGTACCACGGTCTTTGCAAGCAGAGGTCCTCCAGGCTTTGACCAAGCACCTCAGCTGAGCTCTGCCATTAGACAGATCAAACCTTCTCCTTCAGCCAGTCCCTGTGAAATGAGAATTCAAACATCCTCAAATATTGTTTTTGCTTCCAGCCGAGGAATCAGAGCAGTCTTTGGTCGAGTCCCCCTCAGGCAGCCTGAGAGCCGGAGCACACGCGGCAGTGCCGAGGCGAGGGGCTGGCGAGCCTGCAGCCGCCCGGGCCAGTCCCGGTGGTGCCACGGGCCCAGGTCTCCAGACAGGGTTTTGTCACACATGCCCGGCCAAACACAACACCCACCTGAAACCAGCAAGGCCGATGGTATTCACAGCCAGAGCGGGACGCTGTTTTTCTGGAGATGAGTCATGTTCAAAGTGCTAGTGGTGCTAGCAGGTACCGAGCCGAGGCCTTGCCTCGTGGGACGAGCGCTGTGGAGGGCTGCCGGTGGAAATGGCGCCAGGCAGGCCGCCTCCCACCGCGGAGCACCTCAGCTCCCACAGCTACGCCACCGCATCTCATCAATGCTGATCAGTATCTAAAGGGCGGGTGTCAAGAGGATGGGGCCAGACCCTTCTCAGTGGTGGCCAGCAAAAGGACAAAGAATAACAGGCACACACTGGAACATGGGAAATTCCATCTCAACATGAGTAAAAACTTGTTTTCTTTCAGGGTGGCAGAGCACTGGCACAGGCTGCCCAGAGAGGGTACGGAGTCTCCTTCTCTGGAGATATTCAAAACCCACCTGGATGCGTTCCTGTCCAACCTGCTCTGGGTGACCCTGCTTTGGCAGGGGTTGGACTAGATGATCTCCAAAGGTCCCCTCCAGCCCCTGCCATTCTGTGATTTCCCTGCCATCTGCTCCCTTCCTTCACTCTGACCAAGCCATGCCTGCCAGTGGGTTAACTGATCCTCCGGCTTAAGCTCCCCCCAGACAATTACGCCTACAAGAAGCAATCCACGTGTTTCTAGGCATAAACCTCTGCTCCTGAGGTAAATGCAGAAGGGACCCGACGCCATGAGGCATCTCTCGTTCTAAGACGACAGCCTGCCAAATGCCACTCTGTGGGTAAGTTTCCCAAATTTCAACTTCCCTTCCCAAACTTATCTGTTTACTTTGTTTTCACCTGTTGTCTCTCTCTTGACAAGGAAAGTCGAGGACCCAGCTGTAACATGATTGATGTGACACGCCAGGATGATGATGAGCTGTGTCCACCCCCAGCCTGGTGTGTGACTGCGCAAAGGCTGTGCTGAGTGCCTGCCTTTCTCGCAGCAGCATTGTTCAAGGGTTCCGGCATTTTGGCACAACTAAAGATGGATTTTTCCATTTCTACTACTTGGCAGCTCATTGCCTGGGGCTATTTGTCTCTATTCTGATGTTTCTGCTGCAGAAGGGCCAGTACTAGCACTCCTAATTTGCTCTGCTTTGATTATCACGGCAGGAAGGGGCACAGTCACACTGTGTCTCTAAATCCAACAAGAGTCACTTCAGTACTGAGCCTCAATCAATACTTTAATGGGTCTAATTTTCTAGCTTTTGATCAAAACGTCTTTAGAGCAGTACATCTTCAAATACTGCCGCTGGCCTTCAAAAATAAGCAGAAAGAACAAGACAACTTTTGTGAAACTTCGCTCCCTACAATCTCTAACCAAATCTACACAACCTGATTTTTGTATCTCTTTAAACGAGCCTGGTATATGAGAGCTGACCAAAGCTGGATGTGAAATGGCTCCCGAACAATGTAAAACCAACCTCTCAATCTGCTTATTATCAGTTTTGGGAAGATATGGTAGTTCCTTCATCTTAGAAAATATGAATGGATATTTTGTCCCTGAAAACCCTGCACAGTGTGCAAATTCAGCATCTGAGATTTGAAGTCCCAGTTGAATTCAGCTGTGAACAATTACAAGAATCAAGTGGTCTAGCTTTGGTACTTCAATGACGGCAACTCTTTTGAGGGTAGCACCAAAAATATAAAACCACCCTAAAATCCCCCAAAATATTCCCCTGCTATTTGAATCCCTCAGTTCAGAAAAATCAGAGAAACAGCGTTAGACAATTTTAGATTGCTTTTACAATTCATTCAGTATAAACCAAGCAGGCTGCCTTTAAATCATTGCTGGAAAAATTAGAGTTGCTTTAAGAGTAAATTACAAAGATTAACTCTATTGAATGCGGAGTTTAAAATATAGTTAGTTCTCTGTCTCTCATCGCCAAAGTTACTGCACGTGAACATGGTTTCAGCTCAGCTGCTACAGGACTTGGCAGAACCTCACCAGCCTTCGTTGCCAAAGGTGCAATCAGAAGTTTTGGGAAACTAGTTGCAAAACTATATCAGTCACCGCTGCCTTCGTATAGGATGTCTCCTTTCCATAAGCATTTGTTCAAGTAAAACTGTCTAAGTCACATCAAATTAATACAAAGCTGGAAAAACTTCTTCCCCTTCAGGAACGTGTAAATGCCAATGGAAAAGACTTCTAGTGGTTTGCACCAGGTCTATGGCACGGTCAGGGGTTCTCGTAGCCAGCCCTGGTGCTGAGAACAGAAATACTCTGGGTACCATGAAGTCCCAAGTATTTCATGATGAGCCAAAACTTTCTAATCACTTTTCAAAGGTTGTTTCAGAAAAATTCTGAAATTAAAAAAGGTAACATGTCAGTATGCAAATTCTGAAGAAAACTTCCTGGGTTTGCTTCAACTTTTCCTTCTCTAGCAGAAAAGTACTTAGAGCTGGGCAAAATTCACAAATACCTTTGGTTGACCTGAAGTGAACAACTTTTAGCATGTAAATTATTCATCTAGAACTCTTTGCCCAGTGCCAAAGTTACGCATCTTCCAAGTTATTTCTCACAGTGCAGGTGGGCCTGCAGCTGGGAAGAAACGTCTGTGGTGGGATATTTACTACTTACGCACAAGACTCTAAACCTGCATTAGCAGCAATATCGTTTCCCTGTTGCTTTGGCTTCAGCTTAGAGTCAATTCCTGAGGCAAAGCTGATGCCTGAAGCCCAAGAAACGCTGTTGGGCTGAAGCGTCCAGAAGTCATGTTTGTTTGCATCTCTCTGATGTTTGGTGGAGGCATCAAAGCCACCCAATAAGTCCACATCACAAGTTCTTCTTCCATAAAGGAAGCAAAACTTGTTTTGACATTTGCTATCGCTCTCCAGAAGAGCAGCATCAACTCAGGAGACTGTGGTATCAAAGGGCTGACAGGATTGTTCACACATTAACAGTTAAGTATTTCAAAGCCATTTTAGCGATGTACACCCAGATGTTCTGTTCCTCATTAAAATTAATGAAAGGTTTGTATTCGAATGCCTATGCTGCCTCAGAAACCTCAGTCATTATGGTTCAGAAGTTGTCTCTGCCATACAAAACCTCCCAGGATGATTTACGAAGCTGTACATGAGTTAGTTATTTTTAAAGTCACAATTATTATTTAAGGTTAAATTGCGTATTGAGGGGAAAAAAAAAAAAAAGAGAGAGAGAAAGAAAAGGCTTCAGGACAGACTGATGGAACAGAGTCAATGAAAGGGAACAGAGTATTTTAGGGGCTGAAGCATCAACAGCACATGGGCATAAAAAGCAAAGAGTGAAAGCAGCTGGGCTGAGCATGGAAGCAGACAGAGACAGCAGGGACTCTCCAGATCTGAGTGTTCAGATTTTGTTTTAACATTCACAAAGCCAAGAAAGAAATGAAAGAATAGCAGCAGGAATAGAGCAGCAAGTCCCTCTTCCACTCAGGGACAGAAAGTGCATCTCCAAATATTTCTATTAACCTTCTATTTTAACACATACAAACCCCGTTCCTCTCCTTCAAAGGATCCTATTTTCATAGCAATTGTTTCACTGGCTCAGTTGCCAAAAGCTTCTGCTTTCCACCAAGGTTCTGCTTTCAGAGGCACAGCAGGGTGGAATACGAGTGAAATGAGTACTAAGCAGAGTCAGGCTCCAAAGATTGCCATTACCTAATCCTGTACCATTACACAAATTTATTTGTTAGGAATATTCCAAGGTTTTGGGAAAAGGCTTACAACAGCTCACAGTGTTCCTGCTGCCCACCACGAACACTGCCTTTATCCATCGTGGAACCACACTTGCACTCCTACATGGAAAAGACAGGGAATTACAGCGAACCTCAGAAATGTTGAGGAAAGATTCCTTCAACCTCTGAAAAGACTGGCTTATTATGTTATTACAATTCCCTGGAAATTGCTACGTAGTCATCACTAGAGCATAAAATTTCATCAGAAGCCTCTGAAACATTCCTGCATATATATTCCAGGGGGAGTTTAAAAAAACCTCATACGCACAGAGGATCACAGAAAACCTATTATCCATCTACAGCACCAGAGTATTGATCTGTCAACACAGAACTTTTTGGAGGGTATTACAGCCACCCACTAAATGGATTTTTGATTAGCCACGTTGTTTGAAACGACCACAAACTTTTATAGCAAACATGGGGCTGCCAGGCAAAGGGTCAGTCCCAAGGCTCAGCCCAGCTACACAGAATTCTTCCACTGGTTCTGGGCTGAAGTTCAAGTGAATCTCTAGATGGGGAGATGGGTTTAAGTTTAAAATTGGCAACCCTGACTGATTTTATCAAAAGTCTCATGATGCTTGGCATATTGCTTAAAACCCCAGCTCTCGGAATCTTGTGCAAGAAATTCAACTTCTGCTCAAAACCCTCAAAACCTCTATTCCGTGTAAGCATTCTGCAAACCTGAGGCATGAGCTCTACAGACCTTCAGAAGTCAGAAGGAATGAACTGTACATGACGTATCATTTAAGTCTCCTTATTTTTGCGAAATGCATTTATGACTTTTTAAACATCTGGTGTTAATAGTGTGTTTCTGGAATAACAACATGAACATTTTCTTTCAAAACTGTGACTTTAACTTGTTTGCTTTGAAATTTTGGATATATTAATTCAAAGAAAAATGCAAAAGCAGAGAAAGGGAAATGAAACAGCAGCGAACATTCAAATGTCTTTTAAACCAGAATGAACTATTTCCTCTCTAAAACAAACTACTGCATTTATTCTGATGTGCTTTTTTCCCCCCTGCAAAAGACTATGGGTTAGTCAAGATGTTCCCGACTGACCTACAGCCTCTAGAACATAGTAATTTGTGCAGGGCATAGAGCAGGACTTTAGAGTAAATCCGTCTCGAAGTTTTAGTGAACGATCTGCTTTAAAACTGCAGATTGACTCCAAATAATCCCACAAAATCTGCACCAGCAACCGTACCTGAAGCCAATTTACAAACAGTGACTACGATTTAGGGTCTAACAGAGCTGTACCTGTGATCTCTTTCTGGCTTCTCCAACACCATTTGCTTTCCAGCGGGTATTATCTTTCTCTTTTCATCTTTCACATCTCTCCCTCCTTCTCACACAGTAGCTCCTTTCATCTGCTCTCAATAGGTGCTGCTCTACCTAATTAATTGAGGAGTTAACAAGTGCACTTTCTAATTAAAGTAAATAAGCCCATGCTTGGAACAGTGGCTCACAGTGTTACCCAGCACTCCTTCCTCAGGAACAGGATATTATCGGCTCCACCTCCTCTGTGCCAAATTAATGCATTAAACTAATAGACCAGAAGCAGAAAAAAGTGTCTTAAAGCATCATTTAGAAAAATGATTCTAGAACATAAAATGATTCCCAACCTTGAATCTCTGAAGCCAATGAGATCAATAATATTTGGCAGAAGATCAGGCGTTAGGAATAGGGGGCAAAGAAAAAAAAAATAGTCTAGATTTCAAACCCAAACTCCCATTTGGTGCTTCCAGTGCTCTTGTTGATGATGGGTTGGGAGGAGGCTGGAGGAGGAGACAAGGGAACAGAATCACAGTTGTTACCTCCTACAGTGCCTAAATGACTCTAAGTCTGTCCTGTAATAACACCCCATATTAAGACTGCCCTCCTTCTTCAGAGTGACTTCTGTGACAGGAACCTGAGATGAAGATTTAGAGACGCTGTTTGGAAAATTCCCATCTGTCCTCACCCTTCTTCCATATCTGAAATTATATGTGGGTCTCCACCTCCGTTATTAAACTGATGATGATATCCTTAATGTACACAAATGACTTGTAACAGATGCATTTAGAAGAAAACTGATTATTAAATTACGCCACTTCCTCCCACCAGGTTAATTAGGGGCATTCACTATCTCTTATGGTGGAGGTCAGACTGTGGAAACATTTGCACAAGCTGTCCTCGGCTGGAGGAGAAATTCTGCATTTGGGACTGTCCTGTTTGGTGAGAGACAGCAGGACTGGCCTGATACACTGGAGCAAGACAGAATATAGAGGCCAAAGCATATCAGACAATGTTTTGACAGGGAAGGAAAAGAGGTTCTTTTATTCCCCCCAGTGCAACTAGTTAAGTGAAGCAGCAGGGGTTCTGCAGGTGGTTGGCATCCAACTCCAAGGCTTCTTGCGCAGTGGGAACAGGGCATCGGCTGCGCCATCTGCAAGTCCAGCCAGTGAAAATCCAGGCAAAAAGGTAGATTCCCAAACCAAATCAAATCAACCACCGTCTTCCTCTGCTACTGAAGACTTTTCTGTAGCAGTAAGGGCGAAAACAAAATTCTGAGGATCTCAGAGTGTTCTATAAACGGTCAAAAGTGCTTCCAAACCAGCATTTGAATTTGTGTCTGAATTTGTTTCCACAGATGGGTTGGGAGCAAGACTGTGTTAGTTTAGGCCTTATGTACCTAAAGTTCATTAAGTCAAAAGAAAGCTTTGTGTCTTTCAGTAGTTTTTGGATGAGCTTACAGGTTTCAATAGCCTGGACAGGGCTACGGGAAGAACTAACAGGAAAGAGGGAACAGAGGTGTATGGAGGAATGAGGAGTGTGAAAACAGGGTGACAGAACTGTATTTTGCATCAAATTATTCTCAGCTTGTTGTAAGCTCCTGGCTTTGAGCAATTAGTCCAGAAATAAAGATTTGTTTGTATTTTCAGTCTCTCACTGTTGTGGAGACCAGACAGAAAGCCAAAAAAAATTGTGCTCTTCCCACTGCATTTCCTTCAGCAATAAACACCTTCTTCATTCATATATATTTAAGAAAAAAATATACAAAAAAGCCAGGAAACTGGAGCATAAATCTTATTTAGATATATGCAAAATCAGCCTGTATCCAGACAGAACAGTTGGGCAAACCTGGGTTCAATCTCTAGTCTTTAATATTCTTTTTACCTCAGAATTCTTCTGTGCTTTTGTCTTGGAAAACAGTATGAAAAAGAGATGCCTCAAAAATTGGTGGAAGTTTGGACCAGCAGAGCTGTCAGAGCTCATCTATATGCCAGCCACACAGCCCTCGATACAACTGCTTCTCCCTTACACCATACACCCTGGATATTGTTTAACAACAGTTAGAAGCACAGCTGTGCCCACTGAAGTAAATAAGATTTTTTCATTATTATTATTATTTAAAAATCAGAAATCAAGTTCTATGCGTGAAGCTCTCACAGCAATGCTCAGTTTTCCAGGGGAAAGCTGCTCTTTTTCAGCAGGTCCAAACCCTCTTTCAAATATGTATCCGCTTGCCTTTCTGTCAGCTGGAATTAAAGGCAGCGGAGAAAGGATAACTCTGCTCCAGGCTGACATCCTGAGCTGCGAGAGGGAGAGCAGGGAACAGAGTCATACTCGGAATAACGACCAGCAGCTCCATAAAGTCACTGCGCTTTGTTATTGTGTTAGAACTGGAAGCACAACATGAAAGCAACATTTCAGTTGCATTATGTTATTAATTTGGCTGAAAGCCACTGCCTTTTCAAGATTGTCTTAAAATAACCATTTCCCACTGAAATAGCTTCCTTTCTCCCCAGCCAAATAAATAAAAGTAGTTGGGTTTGGGGTTGCGGAGGAGAAAAGGGCCCCGAGTTGTTTCCAGATTTTAAGCCTATGGAAACTTCACAGAACATACACAAAAGTGCTGAAAATCCAGAGGGCCGGAGTGTTTAGTGCTTGTTTTTGTTCCCTCCCTGCCAAAGCAGCAGCAGTTGCCCGTTCTTTCCTTTGTGCCTGGCAACCCGACCACTGGTAGGACAAGCCTCTAGTCTTGGTACCTACCACGGGGCGTTGGCATCCGGTCACCGCTCCGCTGTCCTGAGCTGATCCTTTTATTCCATGGCATTCACCTCAGATGTATTTCAGCTGGCTTGGTGGCCTCGCTATTAAAATAAAAACCTGGATGAATCACCTACAGTTTATACACAGAGGGAGTCACAAGTTTGCTGCTCCTGTTAGCCTCCATTTGTCCCGCGTGCCAAATTATCCACCCTCTTTTGGGTGTTTCAGCCACTAGAGTCACCAAAAAAACCCTTCTTCAACAGGGTGGGCATTTTCAGAAACTTTACTTTAACCTTTTTTTTAATTAAAAAAAAAAAAGTAATCCTGACTTCTCCCTGTAGATTTGGTCCTGAGAGCAGCCTCCTCGCTAATTTTATTATCTATTTCCAAGTTATGTTTTTTTGGAAATCCTTCCTGTTCATTTAATGCCGAAGTAAAAACTCTTGGGTTATTTTTGTTGTGTAAACACTGATATTTGGTCTTGCGCTGACCTGAAGTGTAAGAATCTGCTCTTCAGCGAGAAGAAGGTCAGGAGAGGATGGGAACTCAAGGCGTACTTTGGGTCATGCTGTTTGAGACCTTCTCGCTGAACCCAGAAGAACCGGAGCCTCATTTTGTTGTTACTATTTACAGCCTGACAAATTCTTTGAGTAAGTCTGATCTCCAGGTAGTTATTCCTGCTGCCACGGAAATAGAGCCTTGTGATCACATGGAAATATGGCACAGAGGTTGCTCTGAAACCCCCAAGAGTTTTGTCATCAGCTTAAATAGAACCAGAATTTTCCTGCAAATCCCTCTGTAGTGGAAATAGAGATTTGTTCTGCTAACAGTGAGACTGGTAGAAGAAAAGAGGATTATCAGTAACATGTCAACAAAGCCTCTGCATTAAGCAGTGACACCTGGCCAGGACCCAGCAAAGGTGAAAATGGGGCAGAATAGGTAGAATAGAGATACTACGTAGAAGAAACACCGTGAGCTGAACTCAGCCAACATTCACAGGATCCTTCCCGCCACATTAAACTGCTATTAATGTACCCAAAGTGTCACATCCAGTATACAGACTATCAAGCTTGATAACATCAATACAGGTCTGCAAATCAGGCACAGCTCTGGCCAAATGAATGCAGTCAGAGTGTGAAGCAGCCCCACAGTGAAGCACAGCACGTCATTAAACTCTGAAACCCATTGTTACGGGACTTTGTGGAAAGCAATTGGAAAAGTCTGTCAATGGGTGTAAAATCCAAAAAAAGGCACTAGTACTAGCTGAGAAAACCCCTAGGACTGAAATCCCTGGAAGAACATGCATGGGGGAAAATATTATCACTACACTGGTCATTACCCTCCTCCCTAGCTGCTCCTGCTTTGCTAAGGACGGAAGCGTGAGGCTGGACAGATCGACACTGCGAGTCCTCCTACATTCTCAAGGTCTTTGACCCAGGGACAGAGACTGCCTTCACTCCAAATTAGCATTGCTGATTTTTCTAAAGAAGATTAAGGTCAATGGGAAGCTTTGTGCTCTTGCTATTTGACTTTGAAACCACTCTACTTTGCCTGCCTGGACTCGGAGTCCAAAGCACAAGGGCAACGCGCACAGGGGATCACTGCCAGGTGAGAGCAGAATCATCATACACAGTGCGTTTGCACATCATCTGTTAAAGCTTTCTGGGCAGGGACCATCCTGCTGGCACAGACACATCCGACATCTCACACGCGTTGTCTGGGTGTCTGGCTATAGTACATATATATTCTTTTTATATTAAACAGCCAAGTTTGAAAGTGATCTTTCACAGGCCTGCACTGGTTTGCTTCTTGTCCAAGCTAACAAGATCAAAATAGTGAGCAAATACATTGCCTTTCAGATGATGCAAACACACAGACAAACCCCAAACCCTAGGATCAAGACTTCTAGAGAGGCTCCAAGGAAGCCACAGGTACACATTGCAAAGGAGACACGAATATAACATCTGTGCAAAGGGAACCATGGCTCGGGTTGAGCACAAGGGACGGACGAATAGGCCTCGGTCTCTGATCACCATCCAGTGCAGATTAGGAAACAGGCTACTGTTCCTAGGGAAAAAAACAAGGTTGGGAGGGAACAAACCCTCTTGAGCTGTAATCCTCCCAGACCATTAAACCATGCCACTTAATCCTGGGCAGGGTGATTGGACACCTCGGGTACCCCAACAAGAGCACAGTTTTCCCTAAATAAGCAGCAAAAGGCTTCTCAGATTGATTCTCCTCTCCCCAGAGTGAGAACTTAGACATGTCAGAGACTTTAGGGGTGGAAAAGACCTGTTACAAATGCTAAGCTACTGCCCCTGGCTGCATCCTGCCATGACATCCCTCCCTTAGTGTGCTCTTTCCAACTGGTTTACCTGACTGATGCATGCTTTATTCTCCCAATCCCACAACACGCAACCGTGGGGCCCTCAAGGAAATGAAGGATACGAACCAAAACTATTTAACAGCATTTTTAAGGCAGCAAATGAGCCAACACAGCCACATCTCCCCCATGGGAGAAAGAACGAAGGGGTCTGAACTCAAGGTCTTGCAAAAGCACGTGTGTCCATCAACTGAAGGAGGACTTCACCACTTCAACATGGCCCAACAGTTTAAGACGGTGATTGGATTTGTAATAGTCACCTCCTCTTCCCATTACTCTCCAGCCAAGAGAAGGATTGATGGCTCTGATGGCTCGTGCACCCTTCTGCAGAGCTCAGCCCCCCAACGACCAGTCTCTCTTCTAGCAGTAATTTCCCATGTGCCTTTCCCAGGCTGCTCTGTCTTCTAATCTTCTACTTCTCAGAGACCTTTAAACATATATTTTAAATTCCAACCAGATTCTAGGACTTGGCAGATAAACTGTGGGTCCCATAAGAGTTATATTTTCTTTGAAAGCCTTGAATGAAGTCTTTATAAAAAACTTCATTAATATTGCTACCTATATGCCTGCTCCCCACTTCCTGTGCAAATCCAAACAGATTCTCCACACAGAAAGACTTTTGAAATTCGCATATTTACTTCCCCCAAACAGCGAGAGTGTTACTGAGGACTTTGTGGCAGTCAGTCCATATGTGTGTTGTCCTGCTGGAGTTTAAAGAGATGAAGCCTTCCATTCATTGGAGATGAAAAAAGTAGATGCAAGAGGGGAGGATATAAAGCCAGGGAGATTAGGGCTCTGGAGTCCTGTGCTCTGGCTTCATGCCGTTGGCAGAATTTGGTCCCTTTTTGCAATTAGATTGTACAACAGTAAAGAGTCATTACAGCTAATGCCATACAGTGTGTACAAGGGTGTTAAAGCTGTTTCTGCCAGAATAGTCAAAATTAGTAAAGGAGTTGTTTCAAAAGTATCATAGGCATTTGTTTTGTTTGTCGTTGTTTTGTGGTTGTTTTTTTTTTTTAAAAACTAATCAAACAAAACTATTCTGCTGAATTTTGCAAGCTGCAGACGTGCACCCCTGGCTTTCAGCACAAGTCACCCCCTGAGATCCAGCCGGTGCCTTAAGAAACTACGCCCACAAAACAAGTGCTGCTCCCGCTGCAGTCAGAGGGTGAGCTCCCCTTGGTGAGAAAGGGGTTGGAACACAACGGGGAAGCAGAGGTAGGTGTGAAAAAGTCACCAGAGGACAACAGAAATCCAACATCTTATAATATTTCTAAAAGTCAGCTTCTTCCAGGTTCGCTCCTCTATCAAAGTTTGAGTAGCAGCAGCAATTAGCTACAGACAGAAAAGCACAACACGCAGACACGAGGGTGGGTAAGACACAGATGGACAGACAGCGAGCGAAACAGAGTCATCGGGGCCATAGTCCCAGCTCTGTCATTCACTACACTTTCAATTTCCCTTTTCCAACGCAAAGCCAAAAGACACGTAGCTCTTCATGAAGAGCTCTGCAAGCTACAGCCTACATGCCATGACATGCAAGTAATCCCTCTGAAGACTACTTAAATGTTTAAAATTATTCATGCTTTTAAATACATCTCGGGGAGTACGATTGGTACAAAAGGATGCTCGTTAAATCTTTCAGACCTTTACACGCCCACTCAATATAAAGTGGTCTATAGGGCTAGTCAGCCAGGCGTGCACTCATAGGACACGCAGCAGTTTAAGACCTCCTTTTGTATGTTGCTAGAGCCAGCACAATTCAAGAAGGAGATCCCCAAGTAGGCACAAAGCCTCCTACACCTCTAAACACCTCTGTGTTCTCATTTTCTTTGACTGGGGACACTTTACTGATGGCTTTCAAAATTCTCCTTTGGCCAAAGCTGCCCAAATGATTGAAACGTTGAGTATGCTGCAAGGCTCATGTATTTGGGCAGGTGTCTGGAAAGGGCCACAGACTTAATCTTTATTTAAAAAGGATTAAAGATGGTGGATGTTTTGAATATGTCAACAGGACTTCTTTAAAGAGTCGTTTGTTTTAAACTGGGCTGTTTTAATTAAAAGGTGGCAAGCAAAGGAAAACAAAACAGAAAAGAAAAACCATTTGAACTTCTTCAGTGGAAAACTAGATTTCTGATTAAGAATCGTGTGACCTTTCCTTCCAAAGGAACATCAAAAATTTCTGAGCAAAACCCAAAACATGACATATCTCATGGGAAGCTGTAATCAGTTATTCAAAATCCCTCTGCTCCTCAACAGGCAGCATTCCCAGGCACAAAGCAACCCGCACAACACTACTGCCTGCGGCTCCCATGACACACGAGCCGAGACAGGAGTGCATCGGGGAACACCCGGCACGAGCAAGGAGGTCTGTTGAAGAACAGCAAAAGCACAACACAAAGCGACAGAGAAGAAGTGGAATATTCCGGGTTTGAGTTTTTCCCTAAAAAAAAAAAAAAAAATTCCTATCAGAAGTAGAACACTTTCCAATTAGCTCATTTTTAGTTTATTTGTCAAGGATAGTTACGGCCCACTCCAGTTTGTTTGGCGTAAATAATCAAAATTAGAATTGCATCAGATTTTGGCTGCTGGAAGGAGATACAGAGTAGCTGTTTCAATACCATGCTGGGAGGGCTGTCTCCCACCCTCCTATTCCAGTGCTTCAACCAGCTTGCCATTCAGCGTGAACACGCTTTACTTCTGCACCATGCGCTGCAGAAGAGTTATTGGGGAGAGCTGCGGGACAGCTCTGCTCTGCCTCGGGTTATGGTGCAGATGCTGCACCCTCTGAGCATGGTTGGCATCTCACCAGAAGTCCATAGGAAAGCCACATCCGCCCCTGAGCCTTCTTGATTCTTAGTGACACTTTTATATGATCCACTTCCCCAGGTGGGAGAGGAAGTTATGGCCTTGGAAACCTTCTTCGATAGAAAGCCCCACAGAATTACAGAAGGCTAACATTGGTTGGAAATTGCCCTGAAAAACCTCTTTCTTCTATAAAATCCTCTGTGTTGAGGACTACCTTGGAAGGTGCTGAGCACCTCACTTAAATCAGAAAGCTTTTCTGGGGCAGAGATTCCATCACGAGGAACCCCAGTACCACAGTACCCACCCGCAGCACGTGCTGTGCCCCAACACTCGCAACTGGGAATCACACACTAAATTTGAACTACTGCAACTGTGGGTGAGTGTTCAGTTTTTAGTGGGAACATGCTGCAATGGGAGAGAAAACTCCAGGGCTGGCTAATCCTTTGAAAGGAACAAAGGCCAGTAATAGCTCAGCAGAGAGTATGGGAAGGGTAAATATCCATGTGCGGCGTAGCCAAGGATCATTGTTTATAAGTCCTTTACAGAACAAATGGAAGGCTGACATCTTAAGTTTTGGGTTTTATTTTTTCTTTTTTTAAGGAAGGAAGAAACATCTGTGGGAAGTATTTATGAGACATATAATGCACCTCACATAGTACCCTAAGGGCCATCTTTAGAGTGGAAATAAAGCTTCCATACTAGGAGTTTGTTAACATTGTGACAGGGATCAGATGCAAACACAAAAGCTCACTTGTTCTGTAATGACTTGCCGAGATAAGTGTCCCTTATCAGCAATACTGTTTTCTTTTGGAAAGGAAGGGACTCTGTGTGTACAAGCAGGGGATGGAAGTCAATGAAAACAGAAGGCTGGAGAGGTCTGAATGGGTATTTTGTACTCTAATTCTAGCTTGGGGCTGCTTCTTTGGGTGTGGAAATATCAAACACTGACCTCCCACTGACGGTCCTTGGCAGTGGGATAAGTCGCTCATTTATTTTTGCTCGGCCACAAAGCTGCTGTGTAACATGGCAAGGTCCTTGCAAAGTTACACAGGCCCGATACATCTCCCAGGCAAACAGCCTGCACCCCAGCGCCGCCGCACCCAGCCCTCGCATGCCCCTGCCCAAAATACCACCCAACCCATGCCCACAACCAGGTAAACCCACCGCCCTCATCAGGCAGCTCTTTCAATTTGGGAAGAAAAGAGGATTTGTGCACAAGGCGCCTGGGCAGGAGGGGTAGAGGATACCCAAGGCATCCTTCTATTATAGCCGACAAAGCCCTTGCTGACAGGGGCCTTCCATGGTGATGCCCTACTGCTTCTGACCCAGAAACCCAAATTACACCAAGATGAAATGAACTGCATGAAAGCATCACAAACACAGGAGAAGTGAGGTGTGCAGGAGCTTTTCTCTATCCAAAGTAGTCACAACATCACTTTAAACACGAAAGAAAACGGGGGAGGAAGGGTTTGCAGAGAGGTGACCATCTCAGATCTGGGATTTGCTCAACAGGAAGGCAGCTATGGACTTTTCTGGCTCATGGCTCAGGCCTGCTGGCATCCACAATGAGTTTTGTCTTGGTCGTGGAGCTGCTTTAATACCAGAGAACGCTCTGTTATAGGCTGATGGTACATTAATGAAGTGAGAACCTATAGGGGAATACTGGGCTTTTCTCTTGAGCAACGCAAACTCCAAAATTAACATATGGCATCAAGATTCAGAATAATTAAAGCAGAACCACGACGTCAGGGCGTTCTAGTTAAGTCCGATCAGAACACGAATAGACTTGGCATCTCTGTTCGCAGGAGAGCATTTCAGACCTCTGCTGCACTGGGGGCTTCAGCCAAACCAACTAAACAGCTCTCCCAAGTCATCACAACCCCTGCAGCAAGACATAGACTCTGACATTTCAGAGACCACCACCATCTCATGGCACACCCAAGCAGCAGTGCAACTTTGGGATGAGTTGTCACCAGATCAGAAGAGGTTTCCCCTCCTCCCGCATTAGCTTGCCTCCCAGTAATTTTATTGGCGGGTCTGAATGCAACACGGAGCTGAACCACAGCCTGGATAGAAAAGCACGGGACCCATCAGCAGGATACATCAGCAATACTGTATCAACAGCCCATGGCAGATGATGCAGAAACTCACTTGTTCCCAAGCACGTCATCTCTCTTAGAAGGCACTAGCTATGCGTGGTCACATGCCGTTCCATTAGACAGAGGGAGGCTGAAAAGTCTGGATTAAACAAAAGGAAAAACAGCGCTGATAACCATCAATGTATCAGTTAACACTGCATTTCCCCACTGGCTTCACATGCACAGAGGGGACGGGGCAAGACTAGAGGAAACTGCCACCATTATCTTCTCGGAAAACAGAAGCCAACTTACTGAACGAACAGCCATTGCCGTCAGGTCCCGCAGCCAGGTCAACAAGCATAATTGGCCAAGATACCATAGCTAAAATTTTACTTTTCTTATTTAAGGCTACCCAGCTCAGCTGCACTCTGCCTCCAGAGCGATCCAGGCTGGAATATCCTCTGAGCAATCATGAGGACATGATTTTTTTGACCTATGCCAAGTACCACTGAAAATCCAGTCTGACACTGATACATTTCTGCTCCTTCATTGCTAATTCAGTGACTAATACCTACATAGACTCTGTTCCATAAACAAGTCTGAAACTAGACAGGGGGGGATCAAGGGATTTTGTGGGATTCGCATGCTACAGCCAAGGAATGCTCCAACACCATCCACCAGAGACAAAAAATTTAAAAGGCAGGTTCAAGAAAAGACATCCCCCAGGAAAGCACTCACGTGCAAAGGAGTGGTTTGAACTTGAAGCAATTGTTGCTTTAAAACGTGTTTTCTTTTGCCATGGATTCATCACTTCTGCTCGCCATTAGCCATCCATGGAAAGGTAGTAGGTCATCATGAAAGAACTGGGCTTTAATCAGCAGAGGCCAGCTCCCTGAGATGGAGATCCTCCTACTCAAGCCTAGAAGGTTTCTGTCAAAAAACTGTCAAGCAGAGAAGAATTGGGACAAATTAGAGCCCCTGCGATCCCATCTAAGACAGTCGGCTGGACTCTGGCAGGGAGCAAACATTTCCTACAGCAGAGGCAGGAGATGGGGGGAAGCTTTCAGAGAAAGCCAGCGAGGTCTGCTGTGCAGCCAGCAGCGACTGGGGCATGGTGGAGTGCAAAACATTAGAAATCCATGCATTTCTGGGCACCTTGTCCAAAAATTGCTTTTTACAGGCAACTTCATTGAAATTGACGGATAAACCCTCCCTGTGGAGACACACAGGCTCACAGGAGTTTTTCTGTTGGTTGCCTGGCGTGAAGCGAGGTGGCTTTTTGAGGCCTTCTGGCTACAAACCAGGAGCAACAAGTCAGCCAGCCATTTGGGTGCAAACTCCTTCCCTTCAGTATGAATTTGATGATGAAAAATAAGGTTCCAGGCTCCAGAGCTGAGAGGGTCTACATTTGTGCACTTCAGGACAGGTGGTGGAGGAGCCGGGGGAAGATGTGCAGGTGATGTTAAATACGTAGACAGGAAAATAGATTGCTGTCTTTGCTAGAAACCAGCCAGGGCACTTCTGGCTGTGCCATCAGTGCACTGGAATTTGAGGCACAGGACAAGAGAGGAACACAGGAATAAGCAAGCTCCTCTGTTTCCATGTAGCTGGCATCTGCTTGGAGAACTACCAAAGGCTGAAATAGTTCATCTGTGTTAAAGCATAAACTCCCTACGCTTACTTGGTTTGCCCTGGCTCTGTAAAGCAAGGCTTCGTGGGGGCTTTGAGAAGTTTTCTTAGTGGTTGACACTGTGCAAAAAGACATTTCAGCAGGTACACGTGGTGTTTGCACGCAATGTTTTACTACATACAGCACAGCATTTGTGTTTTGCAGGCAGTTACTGAGCAGCAGCCAGCCTGCACCCCAGAGAAGCTAACACTGCAAATAAAGGCACAAACCCCAGGCTCTTCAGCATCACTAAACACTTATGGGAGCATCATGAGAACCTGCATCACGACAAAGCTGGCTGCAAGCAGACCTTTGGTGACACTCCGCAGTGCCAGGATGGCACCTCTGCTCACATCGTTAAACAGTCAGGAAAATAACCAGTACTATCTTCTCCTGTGAGAAGATATACACAACATCAGCGTGCCCCTATCCTGGGCTCTACCAGAAGAGATAGCGATAGAGAAAATCGTAATTTGAGTCTTCTTTCAGTGGAGAATTGCTTTTTCTTCCTGGCAGAATTGAAAAGTTGCAGTTCCCTGGAAAACCCCATGAAGCTGTCCCAGACCAGAGCTTTCTGAGGTCAAGTTTCAACCTCCCTCTGCCCCCAGAATGCTAAGAACAGATCTCCCTAACTGGCAACAACAGAAACACCAGGCTAACCTGTGGGTGAGGGAAGTGGTCTTACCTGACTCATGCTAAAGAATACAGCTTGGGCTGCTTTGAGTCAGGCCTCATTTAGGTAAGCCCTCCAAAAAAAACCCAAACACCCAAAGAGAGAAGAAATGCAATCTCACCCATTTCAGATTTCACAAAACAATAAACTGCTACTGCACAAAGATAACACTCATCGACGGAAAGAACTATGACTGTTCTGAAAATCCGTCACTTATGCATTTACCCCTGCTTATCTCTGACCAGAAGGGTAGATTTGAAAAGCCTCACAGGTACAACTGAAACATAGGCACACACAGGTACCACTTCCAGCATGATCGAAGCCTTTCCACTTTGCTGTTACCTGCAACTCTTATAAGACTATGTCCTATCCTATCACAGATCATTAATGCATAGATAAAGTGGCCCTAAAACCTGGACAAAGCACCACTGCACTGTTCTTGACCTCTTTGGAACCTGGGAGGTTCTTCACACCTTCAGCTTGGTGATGTTCCCTGACAGTAATTAGTAACTTGGATAAATGAATTACTGATATATACCTTGCCACATTACAATCTACACCATGTTTTTCTAGCTTGTATACAGGAACATCAAGAGCTAGAACATCAGTAACCTCACCTACATCATCATCTACTGTTCATCCCCATCCATAAGCCTTCTTGCTATATCACTGAAGTGAACTTGCTTGATTTAATAGTTGTACTTTTGATGAGGCCTTGTTATCCCCTAGGCAGTCAGAAGCCACTGCCTTATTCCAGAAACCAGAGGTAAGCTGCTCTGCTCCGCAGTTCCTGGTTTCTTCCCCCACCTCCACTTTTAAAGCCAAGTACTAGGTTTGCCCTTTCAGTTCTGCGTAACCTCACTCATCCCCAGGAGTCCTTGAAGGGAGCCAAGAACAAACTGGTGCTCAAAAACCTCTTTGGCGCTATTCTGGGTGCTTCAGGGTGAATTTTATCCCAGCCAATTATCTAAGTACCTCTAGCATGAGCCCATACCATCATCAGTCTCTGCAGAGCACTAACTGAAATAGCAAACTGCAGTCGTGCAGGTAAGACAGACATGCTGAAGTCATGAAATGTTCTGGCATCTTTTAACATAAGCTTTCCTCTGCAGCAGGCAGAGGGTAGCTGCCTCTTTTGTCTCATTCACAATGATTTTTCCTTCTACTAGTTTTTTTGGAGGCATGCCTATTCGTTTGATCTAGTTTCTGCCTTTTTTTTTTTTTTTGGGTCTTTCCTTTTTGAGTCGCAGGGCACTGAGCAGCTCCCAACTTGGCTGAGCTGATCTCTTATTACACTCCCCCCCATTTCCTTTGATTGGGGTAATTTGCGTTTGCGTCCTTCATAAGTCGGTCTTCGACACATTACAGCAATCAACAGATCCGAGACAAACAAGACAAAAAAATACTGTGTTCTGGGAGGTATGCGAAGATACTGGAGGCCATATGTTCCCATCCCCAAATGGTATATAACTTATGCTTTCCATCATAAATTGCTGCTATAGAGGCCTCTTTTATCCAGCTTAGACCTCAGCAGTTCAAGTCTCTCTGCTCCCAACTGGAAGAATGAGGCCAGCATCCCTTAGCTGGAAAAAAAGGGCGTGATCTGTGGTCAGGGAGGAGCAGCCAGGACATGCCATACATACGGCCCACGTATCCCCTTCAAACCGCAACCATTCATGCGGAAACAGCCTTGCAGGGTACGGCCTCCTCCTGGGTCACAAAGGTGCATTGGAGAAATGCCGTGGAGCCACACCGTGCATGGGACACGGTGCATCTGCATTATACAGCCTCCCACCTCTGCATTTATGCTTTCTTTTCTAGCTGTGTTTTGGAAAGCCTGCTACCCACCGACAGCGGGCTTCTGCAGCATTGCTTTTTCTGCTGTGCACCAAATTCCCCGTTGATGGATGGGGAGAGCTCACCACGAGGCTGGGCGTTTTCAGCCCCGTCTCTGTGTCTGGGTGAAGGCCAGCGCTACCCCCACACTTTCTCCAGCTCATCAGCTCACTCCTGTACTAAGGCTCAGTCCGAACCTGCTTATGAGCAGAAGAGCAGTTCATAAGCGTTTCCATCAACATTTAATCCTTAGCATCTTCTTGCCTTGCGGAACACATCAAGATATTTAGGTTAATTCACCTGCCATCGATTTCCCACTTATGTCCCCTGGTAACAGAGCCTTATTCCAGCTAAAATTCTTCATCCCTCACCCACAGAAATCCTCCCCACCGTGTCTTTGATTGCTGTGAACCACCACCTCGCCAGCCCTACAGCCCATAACCCTGCCATCGTTTCGACCCACTCAGCTTGCTCCGTGCTGCCGGACCAGACCCAGGCACAATAACCGCGTGGGGTTTACCACTCCAAGGACATGGCCTCTCGTATTCCCCGACCCTGCCGAAATCCCCGTCTCCGCCCTGCCAAAATCCCCATTCAGGTCCACGCGTTAGCTCATCGTCAGCTTCCTGCAGCCGCCTTTCCTCTGGCTTTGGCAGACGCTCTCGCCTCAGCGCATATCTGCCTGGAACAGCACCGTAAAGATTTCTCTTAATCTGTTTGCCTTTCCCCTGCGTAATTCCTCCTTATGCTTTTATCTTTCGACTTTCTCTGCTGCACCAAAGCACAGCCACTTCCCTGCACTCTGAAGGACACTTCAGAGCCCACCACAAACAGCAGCAAGGTGTACCCCTCCCCTCCCTCAGAGATTTTGCAGCTCTTTCCTTCGATATCTCAAAAAAAAAAAAAACCAACCCAAAACCATGAAAACAGCCAGGCTGTGGTGTGCCGCGGCTGTTGCTTCTTCTGAAAACCGGTTTGCTCCATTCTTCTTGGTGCTCAGCTTGCCCATGCTCTTATCATTGTATGCTTTGACTGCCAGCACCATCGCTGTGCTCATGAGAACCCTCCTTATGGCACTAACAGAGCCAAAAAACTACAGTTTGGGAAGACTGCACTAACGTAGCTGATAAACTACGGTTTGAGAAGACGCGTGCATCCAAACAAATCCAAATTTCTTCCATCTTCCTTGTAAAGGAAAAATTCATCCGATGCAATTTCTTTTTATGAGGCCAGCTTGTACAGACCCTCCAGCTCTCGTTATGGAAAATAAGTGGAAACTCCTGGCAGGGGATTATAATTTTTGTTGTGTTTTTTTTTTTTTTTTTAATATATATGAGCAAAAGCGTATATTATGTTCTGCCTACGTAGACTTTGCCAACAAAATTTGCTGATGCTTGCAAAACTATGGGACAGTTGTCCAAATGCCTGCCACTTGCTACTCATAGACAGTCATGAATTGTCCTTCTTGCTGACAAGTTAATGTTGCATCATAAACTGCCCATATGAAGTTTTGTTGCTATAACACATGACTGAATTCAATATGTCAGAAAAATGATTAATTGCCCTAGAGATTTGGATCTTTAAAAATAGCAGAAATTCAAAAGCCCGATGTTCTTTATTCTGATGCTGGTAGAATTTACATCACGGTTAATAAATAACAGGCCTCCTTCAGAAATTAGGTCATTAGATTATTCTATTTGCAAACATAAGAATGCAATCAGATGGAACTGGTAATGTCTAGGATACACAGACTAGACAACAGTGACATCTCAAATGCTTATGGGGATTATTTCAAGGAAATATTGGTCTGTCTTTCAAGTGTCTGCAACTTTAGGTGCTCTGGTATTAGGGGTAAAAATAAAAAGAAAAAAAAAAGAAAAATGTTCTTTACAGCAACTCAGAACTTGTAGAAGATTTGTATCTTAGGATATCCCAAAACTTACAGTATCTTCTCAAAACAGAAAACGTGTAGCTGGCCCAGGTGTCATAACTCTCACTGTGTAAATCAGTGACACCCACCGGGCCAAGCCACCTCCGAGGGGCAAATTTACCCCCATGCGCTGCTCGCTGGCCCGAGCGAAGGGATCTGTACTTTTAGTATTTGAAATTGCAACCGCAAGAGATTCTTCCAACCCCTATCTGTGTTGTACAGTATCATTGCTATAAATATGCTCTGAACTCACCAATTCTCCACGCATTTTGCTGCTTTTTGTGTAGCTGTGATGCTTAAGAACACCACAATCAAAAAAGCTAATTCCAAGACTAAAGGTATTGCATTGAACACTCTTCGCTGGTGCTCCTCTGGCGAGCACGGCCATGTAGAACCACGACACAACCCGGCCTCCCTCCACCCTCTCCCGAATAACCAAGAGTTTGCACAGTAACTTGGTTATTGCCCCATAACCAAGTGATTGCAAACTTGCCCACCCCAAAACATGATGCGCTTTTCCCAGCGCATCAAAAGCCGCCCGGCCATAACATTGATGGCCTTTGCCAATGCTCAATGGTGAATCTGTAGAGGGAAAGGCTGCGATGGGATGCGCAGGCAAACCTAGAGAGAGGTGGGAAGGGGCCACGTTACCCTTCCTGAGCCAGTTCTGACCATTTCCACATACCTTTCATGCACAGAGGAGCCTTCCCAGTCCCAGCACCCCACCAGCAGCCTGGGAAGAGCTGCTGTTGCCAGGAGGCGCGCAGAAAAATAAAAGCCAATTATAAGTGATGGCTCGGCTGACAGCGAGTACTTTTAATACAACCACCACACACGACTGCCAATACACTGGATTGAATCCCTTTTTCCCCTCGCCCTTTGTATGCTGCAGGCTGCGAAGGGGAGCACGGCCCCCAGCACGACAGAGCCTGACCTCGGGACTGCCTAGCTCGGGGTGTTTGTGTGGGGGGAATCAGTGCTCTGAGGCTGCAGGAAGCAGACACAAAATAAAGTCAACTGGGACATCACCAGTTTGTTAAGCTGGTACCTTTTGTCTCGGTTTCATTGCCCAAAAATCCTGGCAGTGGGAAGAATCAATAGTTCCCCAGTGTTAGAAGATGCTTTGGCCACTTGCAGCCTGTTCTCTTCCTTTTGCCAATAGTACACCTATTCCCAAGGGCTACAGGGAAATTTGGTGGAAAAATACAATTGATTGAATGGCTTTGTCATAATATAGACCCAGGCCCACACTGGGGGAGGAGAGGGAAACACCCTGGGGTCTGTGTGAAACCTTGTCAGACACTTGGAAGTCTTCAAGGCCAGACTGGATGAGGCTTTGAGCAGCCTGGTCTAGTGGGAGGTGTTCCTGCCCTGGGCAGGGGGGTGGGAACTGGATGATCTTTAATGTCCCTTCTAACCTGAACCATTCTATGGTTGTCTCCTGCAAAGGGGCGCGGAGCATCCCATGGGGATGGAGGGGAGTTGCGCGCGGGGCTCTGCATCACTGCTGCTCCTGCCCTGGGGCCAGCGCTGGCTCCATAGCAGCTGTCACAGGAGCCTTGATGTTAAACAATACATTCCTGGAGGTATTTAATTTAAAAGACATGTAGATGTGGCGCTTAAGGACACGGTTTACTGGTGGACTTGGCAGTGCTAAGTTAGCGGTTGGAGTCGATGATCTTAAAGGTCTTTTCCAACCTAGACAATTCTATGATTCTATCTGTCAGTCTGCAGTGCTGCGCCTGTCCTTTAACGCTAGAAAACAGGACACAACCAGCTCCTGGGACAGAGGACTCTCTCTTATTTTCTCTTGAAAATGCCTCTCTGCTTCTCTACGGGCAGAGAAAGGTTGGTAAACAGACCCCGCACTAGTACAGGAACACAAGCCTGGCCTGTACCTGGGTTGTTTTTTTAGAAAATGCTCTCCACTGAGGCTTTTCTGTTCCCTCCAGTCTCCACACCGGGACCCCAAGCTTTGGCCAAGCCTCTGCTCCTAACACTTTTTTGTTTTCTTAAATGGACTGAAAAGTCCTTTCATAAAGTTCACGTGGGGAAAACACGTTCATCCCAGGGTCCAGGCGGGTTTTCAGCTCAGCCCCTTGCTCACATCAGCAGCAAGCCCATCTCATGACAATGACCAGGCCTTGAAGAACGACATACAAGCACAAACCCCCATTTCTATGAAGCTTTTTTGCATGCACAGGGCTGCTAGGAATTAAAGCAATTTTCTGACCACGGCTCTCCCAGTGATGGGACACAAACGTGAGGGACTCCCTCTGCTGACTGTGGAGAGCCTCCACCAGCCCGCTGCTGATGTGGTCTTGGGAAAACACAGCATTTAAGACATTTTCCCCCACTATCTTCAAGTCTGGGCACTTAAGTGTGAATGCAAGTATCTGTTTTTGCAAGTGCCCTGTAGTTTTTCCAACTTTCTGTGTTGAAGACAATGTTTAAAAATGGATGGAAGCACTCCTGTATCCGATTAATGTTTCAAACCTGGGTTATTCCATATTATAATGGCTATCCTGCCAGAAGAATATTTATTTTCAACATTTCTGCTAGTCCTTCTACCCAAGGATCTCAAAGCATTGCATAGTCTTAGGCACGCAGCACATCCTAGCACCATCAGATGAGCATCACCTACCCATGGTGATGACTGTGAGGGGAAAAAACAAGCAGAAGTGATAGAGAAAACTGGAATAAGAACTCAAACCCACTAGTATCTCCTCCGAAGGTCTCCTCCAGGGCTAGGTACATCTCTCTTTTTTTTTTTTTTTTTTAAATAAACAGGTCTTGGTCTTTTGTACAGACAGGGAGAATGGTGGCAGAAAAGCAAACCAATCCCACCCCGCCCAAACCTTACACCAACACTCCTCTGACACCCAGACTGTTTCTGGGCCTCTAACACCTCTAAGAATGCTTCCTCTTCTTGGGCCCTGTCGAATGCAGTAGCAGAACTGCCATTAAAAGCAAATCACCCCATGCTCTATGTCTTTTCCATCTCAACACACCAGTAGAAGATAGCTTGGGAAACAGAGGAACTGCCAAACACAGCAAGCACTGGTGTGCTGCTGGAGCTCATCACCTTGCCTCCAGAAGTAGCCTCAGCCTTCAACAGTAGGGCAACAAGGCCTGCTATGGAGGGCAGTTGCGCAGTTAACAGGTTTTAGACCATTTCTGTGCTTTAAACGGTTTATTTCCATCTCTGACACAAACTGATCTCCTCCCCTTCATCATGTTTATCCTAGGGACTATAACTGGAAGAGGTATTACTCATAACACAGAGGCCTCTTCTGAGCCCTCCTCAACACCCAATTCTCAGCTCTCACCTTGGTCTCTTACCCAGTAATGCTGCTCCCTCCCACATCTTCCCATTTTCTCAAGTATTTTTTGAAGAGTAGGTTCTTACTGCTGATGAAGGCAGGCACAATAAAGTCCAACAATACTTGCTTTACAACAAGGGCAACACAACCTGAGCCAACAGACAGGTCCTAGGACTAACTCTGACCCTGTTGCATGGGCCTGGATAGGCAACTGCTCCATCTGATATATTAGATTTCCACTGGGAGTTGGGTGCTCAGTGGTAGAAACAGAAGCGAGGAAGGAGACAGCAAGGAAACACAGAAACACCTGGAAAATAAACTGTATGCTGCAAAATAATTCAGCAGAGTCACAAATCAGCCCAGTAGAATGAGTTGTCTTTCCTGGCTGCCCAGTCACGGCCACCTCCCAGGTTGCATGAACATCAGCATGGGATGGAGATGGGTTTCCCAGAAGCCCGTGTCCGAAGGGACAGGGTGTGGAGGTGGTGGAGAGCGTTGGGTGTCCCAGGGGAGCTGCCATACATACTGCTCCAAAAGCTGACCCTACTGTCCTCCCCGCCGAGGGGGAGGCTGTGACATTGCTAAGAACAGCGGGGAGGTGTGGAGGGGTAGGTTTAATAACTCGAAGGGCTCCCCCTCCTGTAGAGATGAGTGGGGGAACACAGGAATGAGAAGCGAAGTTCAACGCAGAGGTGGAGTCTGTCTGAAAACTGGCACGACGCATCACTGGACTGAAAGATTTCAGTTTTCACATGCTCCGTTTTTCCAACCCAAAAAGATGAAATTTTCCACAGAAGCAGATGCTTTTCTTGAAAGATTTCTTTGAGTAGAAATGCCAAATTCTCCATCAGGAAACTGTTCTGATGGAAGCATTTTCAACAAGCCCCGTTCGAGGTCTATTTCAGGACTGGCCTTTGCTGGCCCGAGTCAGTTCTTTAACTCATCGTGGGTTGTTTTTCCTGCCGTTACGTACTTTTAAATTGAGAGTGTCTCTGTTTCAATTGAGCTCCTGCTACTGTTTAAACGAGCCCTTGTTGTGAGTCAGGTCGTGAACGCGGCAGCCCTGGCACAGCCCCTCGGCGCGGCTCAGCCCGGCGTGACCCTGACCGGAGCTGCCGGCCAGCCATCGCCTCCCAGTAGGGAATCCCCTTCCCAGCAGGAGCATGGCTGTTGGGCAGGGATCGCTCACCCCTCCACAAGCAGATGCTCTTTTTTCCAAACTCCCTTTTGAAAAATCCAGACATTTTAAACCATTTTTCAGGCATTTTTGGCTTACTCCACCCATTTCCAAAGTGACATTTCTGATGTCAGAAGAGTTTTAAAACATTGTCTGGTTCCACAGGGTCATTTCCACTTGAATTGCCAGCGGTGAGCTGGGAATTATTTCTTTACTCTCAATTTCAGCTCCATATTCTGCTGCATTCAGGTTGTATCCCCTGCGCTCCAAGTGGAGGAGGAGGAGGGTGCCATGAAGCAGCAGATGACACCAGGACAGCAGGGGATGGCGTTGGGCTCCACACAGCATCAAACAGCCTGGGGTGCTCCACCACATCCCCAGCCCCGGCTGCAGCGGTTGGCCACCCTTCGCAGGGAAGGCTTTTTCCAAATATCTAGTTACATTTTCCATTGCTCCAATATGATTTGGGCAAGGTGGGCTGTAGGCTGGTCAGGGGCCCCGTGTCGCTGCCTTCTGCACACGGACCGGAGCCTTCGCAACCGTTCCTCAGGGGACAGAGTAAGATGGCTTAGCTGCACAGAAACCTCAAGCCTCCTCTAAGACCTGCAGCAACAGCACCTGAGTAAGTTCTACTAAGAAACACATTTCACACCTTTAATTCCAGCCACTTTGCTGCTTTGAATGTTGGCAAACATTAAGTAACAGGGCAGAGTCCCATAGCACTAACCCGGACTAATAGCAGCCACCTCTGCCTTGATCCTCAAGATGGAGAAGCATCTGGCATGAATTTAACGAATGCCAAAGTCCTTCCCATTGAGAAGACCACCTGCAATTAGCACAGCTGCATGCAGGCGTGTGGACACCCACAAAACAGCTGCCACAGCCACCCCCCCGGCAGGTCCTGCTCTGCACCAGGGAGGTGGCGGTGGCTGCATTTTCCAGCACGTCATCCCTCTCCCGGTGCTCCTACCAGCTTCTCCCAGGCATGAGCGGAGGATTTGCGGCCTCGGGTTGCCCTCTTGTGGTGCCGCTCAAGTGAGACATTGGCTTTTCAATATTTCCCCTCCACACACACCTTGGAAGCACAAATCTCCCCATCATGCATTCAGACCTCCTGACATCAATTCATTGTCCTTAGCTACCTTCTCGGACGGCTTCGAAGCGGTGCCCAGATCGACGGCTGAAGTCAGCTGAGCCGTACCCGTTCTGCAGCTTAGAACAACACTCTTCCACTCAGTGCTGTTTTTCATAGAAACAATTAGGAAAATCTGCGTGTAAGGGGATTGGATTTCCAATAAAAATTCAAGCCAAATACTATTTAAAAGTTTGTTTTAAAAAAAAAATCAAATCAAAACAAACTCTGCTTTAGCCAAGAACTGAACCAGAAAGTTATTCTTGTCCTTCCACAAATAAGTCCTACGAAACACTAGATCCTTTCAAACCAGAAACAAAAGCTGTACCACAAAGAAAGATTACTTGTTTTCACTTTTATCGTTTCAAGCTACAAAGACACTCCATCTTTTATTGGACTGGCTCTTGGCTTAAATTAAAATTTGTTCTTAAATAGAAATATTGTTCTCTTCACTCAGCAGTGTAAGTGTACCAGGGCGGGAGATCGATAATGCTGACGGCTCTTAGACTCCCCCAGATCTGTCATTTAGGCAGGTAGTTGCATTCACAGCACTACCTAGAAGTGAGTTAAAGACATCTCTACAGGAGATGATAGACACTGGGTCCACCAAGTCTTTGGCCTCCTGATCTAAGCTCCTCAGCTCCCAGGTGATATACCACTGCAATCAGCACCTTGGATCAAATACATCATCACGAATTTATAGGTGCTTCCAGGGGCTGTTTCCTCCAGACAGACTGCCCCGCTTGTAGCTGCGATCGTTCACAGCAGCACAATCGCAAAAGCTACCTCATGGGGTTGGACCAAAGAGGTCTCTAATTCATTGCCCTGTCTCCAGCAGTGGCCAACAGCAGATGTTTAGAGAAACCACGCAAGAACAGGCACATTTGCAGCCATCCCTCCCTTGGCACAACCTCATGATGTTTTACTACTTAAATATATGTATTTATACCACAGAACACCTGCTGAGGTAGGGCAAATCACACGGAGACCGCAACTTTAGAGCTTCCCATCCTGCAGCGCTCTTGTTTGCAAGGCCTTGAAGCGAGTCCATGCATCCATCTGCAGCTCACAGCACCTCTTCCACTTTCTCTAGAAACCTATAATCACTCGGGGAACCTAATAACCCAAGCGGATGAAGCAGGACATGTTTGGACTTGCACAGGCACACCACTGAGCTGGACAACCTTCAGGGAGGTCCTGCACATCCCCAGGGACATCCCACACCTGACTCCTTCATTCCTGCCCTTCACTGGTACCATTGATGGTCAGAAGATTTTCACTCAAGCATCTCCTGTGAGCTCCCACCAACCCAACCAAGAAACACAGGATTAAAACCAACAAAGGCTGCACGTTTCGGTTACAGTCACAATTTAGTGAGACACACTTAAACAAGCAAACCCTGCGAGGGAAGTCTCCAGGTAGCTTTCCATCCTCCAAAATAACACAGCCTCCAGGCAAACAGAGAGAAATCTTTTCTAATCAAATGCCAGCTCAGTACAGAGCCCAAAGGACGGAGCTGCATGGCCTGTGTTGTATGGTAGGTAAGACCAGATGATTTAATAGCTGCCTTTGGCTTTGAGATCTGCTATTAGACTTGGAATTTCAGAAAAAACAACAATGCCTGGAAAAATCAATGGAAACGCAATTTGATGAATGGTTAAGACCTAAAAGCCAATCTGTATTTTGAGCAGCACATCACAAGCGCACCAAGCACTTTAAAAAGCCATCAATACTCCAACTTTCTAGCAGCCTCAGACACAAAGAGAGAAAAAGCGCATTTAGACACCCGAGATGCACGGGAGCCAGGAGAGCTCTGCTGCCATCTCCAGTGCACAGGGTAAAAGCACAGAGAGAAAGCCCGCGCCTCATCTGCCTGTGCACTTTGCAAGCCAGAGAAACCCACTGGCAGTTTGCTAAGGGAGAAGATCGGTTCACAGGTGATTTCCTTAAAGCAGTCTCCCCAAACAGCATCTCCTGCTCTTACTGCTGGGGACTCTGGTCCAACAGCCGTGGGGCATTTTTTGCTCCCCAGATTTGGGCACTGTCCTCTCCAATCCCGCAAGAAGAGAGGTAACAGGTCTGAAGAGGTGCACGTGATGTGCCATAACACACTGACCGGTGGCAGGCAGCAACCTACGGAGAGGTACAGAGGGATCCACCCAGCAGCTCCTCTCTTGCCCACGCAGCACTGAGATCCCAGCAGGAGGATGCAGGTGGCCCTTTTCTGAACTTCACCCATGAATCAATCAAACAAGACACCATGAGCAATCACACACGTGTTTAAATTGGAGCTTCATTCTCCAAACCTCACTAAGCACATTAATGGGGCTTCAGCTTGCTTTAGCATCACCCAGGCTCGGGGCTCTCTTTTGGCCATACAAGCAGGAGGCAATGGGCAGGACCTCTTAACACCCTTGGTTATTACCCACTGAGATGTCAGCCAGAACTGGGAACAAATAAAAGCCAACCAACATTAATTGTTTCCTTGCATCCCCTGCCAGGGATGTAGCAGCTTTCAGGAGCCACTGTCCCCCCCAGGCTGAGCTGATGCCACACCACGGGAAGGCAGCTGTTGTAGGGACACATTTCTCCTGGCTCCCAGGTGACCAGGGACCTTCCTGAGATTTACACCCATCGCACCTGAAGAGCCTCACTAGGAAAGCAGCAAACTGAAATTCTACAAAGCAAAACAAAACAAGCCCATGAAGCAGGTATGTCTGCTGGGGACCAGCAGGCCCCGGGGAGCGGTGGCATGAGCTCCCCATGGACTGCTCCCAGCTCCTGCCACGTGCCACCCTCCAACGGGAGGGCTCGGTCCCGACCGGCTCAGCTCACCCATTGGGACCCCTTATTGCACTCCAAAATCCTCAGTCCCTCCTCATCCACGTTCAGGGATGATGCTCGGCGCCGCCAGGGCAAGACCCAGCGCAAAAGCTGCCCAGGGCCCGGCTGCTCTAATTCCTGCCTTCGCGCTCAGCCTGGAGAGTGGATTGAGGCCAAGTTCTTATTACTGCAGATCATTAGCTGGAGGGGAAGAGAGCCTCCCCTTATCGCTTTCCCACATCGATGCTGGAGAAGCTACATCACTCTGCTCCCAGCAGGAAGATCTCCCGGTTTGGATTGAGGTGAGCAGCCTCACCTCAACCCGAGAGCATTCACACAATACCTTTTATTGCTGTTTCAGACACTGAGGACATCCCTCAAGACCCAAGCAACTGCTCTCCTCAGAGGGCAACCAAACAGCTTGAAAAAGCAAGAGCTGGGCACGTTTCACTGGTGTACGTTTTCAGGACTGACATAGTTAAACCAGAGCCAAGGGCCCATCTGGAAGGTGATTTCTGTTAAACAGGAGCCATGTCAGCTGCTGCCTGGGACTCTGGCCATCCCCTCCATCCTCCTCCACCCACAGCCAGGCCAGGAGCCGCCGGGGTTGAAAATAACCGGTGGAAAACCATTGCTCAGCCCCCGTCGCAGGGCAGCGCCGCAGCCATCAGTGCCAGCACGGCGGGTCAAGGGGAAAAAGAAGTTTAGGAATGCCTCAAATTTGCATCTTCACCACCAATTTGCTGTCAGTTTAACTTAATGTCTGACAGCTCATTCAACAGCAAGGGTTTTTATAAATAAAGCCAGCTAGGGAAGCTTTGCATGTTAATGAATGCAGAGATATGGGTAACAGAGGCACCATCATTACCCTTAATGGCACCAACAACTACCGACTGGGTCTTAGAGGTGTAAAAGAGGGCCGGGCATTCCCACAGGGGAAGCAAACTCCCCACAACCCCATAGCAAACCCCTCAGCCTGGGCAAGGGGGGGCTCTGACCACCCGGTGGTCGGAGGTTGCCATCCAGGACCTGTTAGCCCCAGCCTCCGGTCACCCCTCTGCTTTCGGGGCAGTGCCCACACTGGCACCAGCGCACACCTCCCCAGTCTCACCCCAGTCAGGGCACC
>VYZM01021685.1:320352-340854 GCA_013398915.1 Dromas ardeola
GGACACATCTCACTCTGTGGCTACTCAGAAACAGGCATCAAAACCCACCTCCAGCTCCTCTCAGCTGGTGCCAATTCACCTCAATCACCACACAAAGCTCCGGTTCTCCCCTGAAGACCCCCCCACCCCTCCCTCTCCTGCAGCAGCTGTGGGGGCTCTGATGCTCCCTTGGGAAATTTGATCCTCACCGGAGGATTCGGGATGCCCAGGACAGACGCTTTGATCCCATTTCTGACTGCTCTTGTCCACCCAATAGCACTGTGTCATCCCCTCATTCCCAGCACCATCTGATCTCCCTTCCAGCTCCCAAAATGCCTCTTTTTTCCCCCCAGGTGTTCCCCATGGCCGCACCTTCTGTTGCTTCGGGCACAGCGGCTTCGCAGCACCCACCTCACAGACCCCGCGCAGACTGCAGCGCTCTCCACGGGCTCTGCAGGAACCGCTTAGCCCCTGGCTGCATCCTGTGAATAATCTACTGCCTAATTAGTAATTAATTATTTGCACATCTCTAATGCTTCCTTTCCAGGCTAGCAGAGCACTTTACAAGCGTAAAGGAACCAAAACTCCTTGCTCCCAAGGAGCACAACACACCCGCGGATGCCAAACACGGCTCCGCTGCTGGGAAGCCGCGGTTTCGGGGCCTGAGCCCCAATCCTTGTGTGTGCACCATCCGCATCCCGGAGCTACAGACAAATCTCCTACGGCTCCTCGCGGCTGGCCCGTTACGTGCCAGCTCCATCCGAGAAGGAGCCACGTGCAGCCACATCTACTAGAAAACAGCAGTGACCCCTCTCTCCCCCTCCCCTTTTTCTTTTTCCCCTAAACTGATATAAATATTACATCCTTCCCGAGCCACAACTTCAGCATTGAACAACACCATTGAGCAGCCTAAATACCACGGAGAAGCCAATGCAATTTTCTCATATGACAATGAAGACATCGGCATGTCGGGAGTCTGAGCCCCCCACCCGCGGCAGAAGCCCCTCTGCTCTCCCAGCTACCAGGGCTGCCGAGGGGAGAAACAGGTCCCCCCCCAATCACCAGCAATCGCCAGCCACAACGACAGCATCCTAGCTGCAAATAACTGCTCCTCTGCAGCGCTGCACTCCCTCGGCCCTCCTAAATAAGAGGGGAAAAAAGTGTATTGCTTTGCCAGGTGACTGTACATCATAAGTGAGCTGTCAGAAAAATAAACCTCTCCCTGCTTTTCCCCCTCTGGGATTGAAACGTATCTGGGTTTCCACTTTGATAACACCAGGAACCTCACCCATGAGTGGGGGAACAACATTAACTTTGCAGGAGCTCGAGCCACCGGTCCCTCACAGTCACTCCCTCTGTGCATCGTACCCCCTCCTTTTATCCCTTTTTAAGTCAACAAAGCTTTTCCCAGCAAATCCGAGTCCAACACCCAGCGGGCAGACAGTTACATACCACATGGAGGGCCCAGCATGGATATTTGCTCCTGGGCCAGCTGGCCCCCAGGACCACCACCACCACCTTCTGCTGGGCACTTATGGTGGGCAGAAGCCAGGGACCACCCTCCAGAAGTCCATAATCTGACACTCTTGGGAACCTGCTCCAGAAAGTCTGTTTCTGATTTTACACAGAGTTTAAACCCCCCAGGAACTCTCTTGGGCTTCAGGCAGCAAAGCACAGGTAGCCCAGACAGGTACCCGGAGCACCCAGGGTTATCTCTGCCCCAGCCCACCAGGCACTGGGATAAAACACTCAGGACCGGCCCGCTGTTATGCTGGTGGTTACCTCTTAAGCAGCCTGTGCTCAGTGATGCCACCAAAGGAAATACATTATCGTATCCCCCAGGCTGGGGAGAGCAGCCTTTCCTCACCCCAGCAACCCCTGCATCCTTCTCCCCCAAAACACAACCATTTCACCCCACCTGTATGGCCCTACCTGGCAGCAGGGACAGCGAGGACATCCTTTACCTGGCACAGACCTCAGAGAGGAGACCAGCTCATGTTTGTGGCTGAGATATCTCCCTGCCTCCTGGAGCCCCAGCCAGCACAGCCCCTTCCCATCATGCAGACCACGTCCCAGCTGGGGCCAGACCCACTCATCAAAACCTCTGCTGGGTCTCCCTTACCACCTTGCATCCACTGATTTGCTGCAGCTGATGCAGGAGCTTCACACCAGTAATGAAGCTTCCACAAATGACCAGAGCTTGTGCTGGTCTTAACAGAGTCACAGGCTTTAATCCAATGCTGTTGTTCCTCTACGGCTATTTTTGAGGGGAACCAAGTAGGAACTAGCCAGAGATAGCAGATCCTGAAGGAGGACCTCTTCATGCACGTACACAAAAGGAGAGTGGGACAGGAGACACCACCACTGCTCCCTGCCCCATTAGAAACCATCACCTCCACCAGAGACCCTAATGGGCCCAACATACCTGCCAGTCCCTCTTCTTCCAGTCTTTTTTGAGTCTTTATGGGCCAGGCTGACGCAAGAGGCATCATCCGAAGCTCCCTGTCCTGAGATTCCCCTTTTTCTCTGGTTTCTGGCCTCAGCCCACCTTGCCCACATCAAGCAGATGGTGCCCCGAGCCTCGTGCTGGAAGTGCTGTTGGCCCAAATGAAGCGTAACGTGCCGAGTTGTCCCTAACAAAGGGGTCCTCTGTTTGGCTTTCCCATGAGGGTTATTATAGCCGGCGTTTATTTTGGACTGGGGCCAAAATATGCATTAGTGTTCCTCATCCCGTGGATTTCTGTGCACGGCTCGAATGAGCGTAGGGGGCTTACAGATGCCATGCCCAGCTGGAGGAAAGTTTTTCAGGAGTTTGAAGTCATCTTCCTATACACGCACTGCTCAGAGAAACGGGCCCCGGGCGTCCCTGCGTGCTGGGGAAGGTGAGGACTGGCCCCATACGTGCCCGTCCTTGCCCGGTTTGCTGTAGGGCAGGCTGAAGGCTCAGCCCCGTGGTCCCAGCTGTGCCGCTGGGTTGTGCAATAAGTCATTTTGGTTTCTCATATTGGGATAATGATGTTGAATTCCCATCATAGGTGTTTCAGGATGTAATGGGGAAAGCGACATGTTCCCGCTGTGCTGGGAGGAGGGATCTGCCATGGTTCAAGACCTGTTCCCACTCCTGATGCACGGAGCTGCTGGAGAAACGTGTGTCTCCACACCAGGTGCTGCATGTGCCGTCTCTCACCCTATACATTGCTCCAAGGAAGGAGTTACCTCTTCCCCGCAAACCTCTCCAGTGCACCTCCCGACCGAGGTCAGGAGAAGCCCTTAAATTGCATTTTGTAGCCTCAAAAGCGCCACCAGCGGGGTGCTGGGCGGCAGCAATGGGGGGTGAGATGAGCTGTGGGGGGGATGCTCGGACTCCCACTCCCACCGCTGCCGCCGCAAGTGCCGCTGCCGGCTCCCCCCCGGTAGCAGTTTGCTCGCTGTGTTTTCGCCACGTCCTTTGCTGAATTGTAAATGTCAAAGCAGGCTGCATCTGCTCTCTGTGCCGTGCTGTAATTAGGAAACAATATTATTAAAGCCAATTCCCATCTCCGCTTTCTTTTCATCTCCCCTCCTTCTTGTTGTTCCTCTATTCTCTTCCCTTCGCAGCCTGTGGCCTTTGGACTGAACGCTGATGAGCCGTTGTTTGGTCTAATCTGCCGCGCTTGTTAGCGGGGTTGTTAACGTAGTTTCGAACCACCTGCTCTGTGTTGGCTTCCCCCGAGTCCCTGCCTCAAAGCCGGCTCAGCTCCTCCCCGTCAGAGCCCATTGCTGCAGAGGCGCCGGGGTTATCGCTTATCGCTCTTTCCCAATCCAGATGCTCGTGGCCACAAGTTTCGCCGCCCGCCATGAAACCGTGCTCTGCCCAAATTCACGGTCTTCAGTGCGAGGGGCCAGCGCAGCCCCGCGGGGTGTCCGTGCTGCCGTGATTTTTTGGGGTAAATGGCTGAGTATAGGCATTACATATAGCTTTTTACCATCCATATATCCTTCCTCATCCATATATCCTTCCCCACAACTATTTGTTTCCAACAGGAGCGTGGCCAGGGTTGGCAGCGGACCCTGCGGTCTCTGCTGGGCCACCCGCTCCCACCCGAGACACCCAGCTGCCACACTGGGTGCTCCCAGCTTCACACAGTAAGGATTTTAGCTTCAATCCATGCGTCTTGCAGTCAAATTTCAAATCTAAAGTGTAGGCACAGCACCCACAAATGCAGCTCCCTCCGTCGGATGAGTGGGAGGAAGCAGATGGGGGCTGCGGAGGAGCGGGGCTGCGGGAAGGGACAGGGAGAGTCGGGTGGCCCAAGGAGTGGAGGTGCCCATGGAGCTGAGATCTTGTGGAGTTACTGGACCAGGAAAACGGACTCTCTCTGCACGACAAAGCATGACTTGCACCTCTTTAATAAACGCTTTGAGCCTAATGGGTGACAGCAAGGCTGCAGGAGCTGAGCGCTATTTGTACATGGCACTCCAGAGCGTGCCAAGATGCCATTTCAACCCAAGTTCAAAGGCGCAGCCACGTCGCATGGGCTCTGCGGGATAACGGCAACACCCCGAGCTCCATGTGTTCCCCCCGAGCTCCCGCGAGGGGCTGGGGGTGGAAATTTGCTGCTGGAGAAGCAGCTGGAGAGGATCTACCACCTGTGTGAAGGAGCACATCTGGGGGGTCAGAGCACCGTTCCCCTCAAGGCGACGGCCAGATGCGTGGGTGGTTCACAGCGGCTCCGTCCCGGGGACTGAGCAGAGCTCACTCTTTGCAGCCGAGGATTTAGGTGGTGTTTGGGAGGTCTCTCTCATTTTCACATCATTTTAGTATAGGAGTCAGTAGAAGGAAAGATCTAGAAACGAAGGTTCCTTTCAAAGGGCAAGTTAGTAGTAACTAACAAATAAAAGAATTTTCAAAATTTCAAATAAGAATAACAAAAAGGCATTGGAGACATTTGTACAGTTTTCCTACCTAATTTTCTCCTTTTGTTGAGCACCGTGTTTTCGGCTGGATGGAACCACTGTCTCCACGTACTCCATCAGCTCCTGGAGCAGGGTACTGGGAGAGGAGTTTGCTGGGAGCTGCAGACAGCAATTTGCCGAGCACAATGCCGCCTCCGAGCCTAGTAACTTGCAGACAATAATAGTCTTTTACATGCTAATAGATAATATTGTTCTTCAAATGCCTGACATTTATAGCAATATAATATCTCTGGCGAACAGCGTGCCAGTAATAGGTGCGACTTCCCAAGGCAAGTGCTGGGGAAGCAGAGGGATGGGACAGGAATTAATATACAAGATTTGTGACTGAATTTCGCTTCAGGTTTCCTCCAATTGCTGCTGTTCCCTTCCTACATTTCAAAACTGATGACGGCCCTGAAAGGTAATTCACCAAAAAAAAAAACCCAAACCCAACCCGACCCAGTGTAAATATAGCAGCAAACGGAGATGGGCTGTAAATCAGCATCATCCACCTGGAAGCTTTGCTGGCTGGCAGCCAAACGAAAAACCAGGGACAGGCCTGAGTAGCCCTGCTTCACGTCAAGGGGAGGCAGCAGGCAGGAATGACTGCCTGGAGAAGATGTTTGCTTGAGACGGATGAATTATTAATAAGCTTATTGTTATTTATTATTGTCCTTAAACAGCTTGTCTCACTGCACACGTTAAAATGGATTTCAGTCTTCCCTGATTATGCCTAACAAATATTTGTGTCCAGATGGGAAGTGAGGAGATGTTTCTCCCGGGGACGGTACCTCAATCCCCAGTGAGATGCAGGGAGGGGAATCCGTGCCTGTGGGGCAGTGGGTAAGGAACAGAAATCTGCATTTCTCTTTGCATCCCTAGTTTGACACCGCTAGTTTGCTTCAGTCAGTCATCTTTCCAATGGCCGGACAACCTGTAAAGCTGTTGGAAAACCTAGGAGAAGATGAACAGCAGCTCTAAAGGGGAAACCACAAAGTGGGATCCACGCGGAGGGAGGAGGCAGAGGGCAGAGCTGGCATTTGACCCAAAAATCCAGGTACCTCCTGGGAGATTGGGTCCCGCCATGCATCCAAACAACCTCTCAACTACATTCCCAACAGAGAGGAGGGCTTGAAGAATAGCAAGCCTTACATTTTTGGGGCTAGTTCTTGGCTGAGACAGGAGCAGAAATGTTGCCATGATGTCTGCTGAATAAATACGCACTACTGCTGCTCTCGCTTGTCTTTTCATTTTTGGAGGAGATGCAGATGGCCCTTTAAATACTTGCAAGGCCTGCAGCTTTTCCAGAGTGGTTTTTTTCTTCCCTTTTTCCAAGCTACTTGGCTCCCTGCAGTAATTAATATTATCTAATGGGGTGAAAAGCAAAGCAAAGCCTTCATATTTGAGATTATTCACACAAACAAAAATGTAAACAGCTGTCTGAGAGAGAAGGAAGAAATGGGCTCAGAGACAGGACCCTGCAGGGACAAGCTGCCTGGAGCCCTAACAGAAGCCCGTGCCGGGATATTTGGTGCCCGCAGGGTAGAGCCAAGTGGGAGAGACACTGTGCAGCCACGTCCTCCTCAGACAGGGAGGCCACCAGCAGCCCCAGGGGAATCTGTCCAGGGGGTTTTCTTCCCTGGAGAACCTCAGTTCCCATAAACCCCATTCCTCTCCAACGCTGCTGTGCCGAGACTCATGGCCCTGCTCATCCGAAGGGCCCAGTCTAGCTGAAAGTCCTCAAGGACAAGGAGAAAAATATCCCCCCCCATCAACTGCAGCCACTTAGTTTCAGATCTGTTCCTAGATAACGGAGAACAGGATCATAAAGCTGGCTGATTTCGGAAAAGATGAAAAGAGTAACGGAGGGGCAGATCATTAGCGCGGCTGCGCGGCGGCAGGTGGCTCTGGTCAAAGACAGCCCTGAGAGAGGCCCCAGCAGAAGTGTCCCCGGTTGCACGGAACAGCTCTGTAATGAACTGGGCTGCAAGCTGATGTATTGTACCGTTTCAGAGGAGGCATTAGCTTTTAAACCGAGCAGATAACCTCAGGAGGAGTTAATGAAGCATTTCCCTTTGAGTTCCCCTGCCTTTCCCCCTTGGCTTGCCCTTTGGGGACAGTAACCCTCTCCTGCCTCTCTGTGTTTTTCGTCCTGACTTTGCTCCGATCTTGAAACACAGCTTTTCCTCCTCTGGTCTTCATAAAGATCCAGTCATAAAGATCCAGTCTTTTTTTTTTTTTTTTTTTTTTTCCTTGAGAGGTTTAACAACGAAAGTTTCTGCTTGTGGGGCTGAGGAAAAAACTGTGGAGCTGTGTGGCTGGTGCCTGTCCCCCGCAGGGCTCTGTGCGGGGGACGGGAGCAGCTGGGGGAGGCAGAGGAGGAGAAGGTAACCATGGGGAGACGGCTCCAAAAGAGCTGGGAACAACATGGGATCCTGTCTGTAGCAGAGGGAAATATATAAGGGAGTGCTGCAAATGCCGACTGCTAGCGGGGGAGGTTGGATTTGCTCAGAAACATGTGGCGAGGCTGTGGCTCCGGGTGAATTGATAAATGCTGCAAGGGACTTGAAGGAGGCTGTTGTCACAGAAAGGAGGGATTTCTCTTTGGCTCTCTGTGTTTGAGAAGGATGCTGCTGTTCTTTGGGCAATGGACATCTGAGCTTGTGGCCCATCGGGGAGCCTCAGACCTGGGGGAACAGCAGAGCCCCGTGTTTGCATTAAGCAGGAAGACAAAGCCCTGGTTTTAAAAAGGGAAAGCCCCACTTTCCTTCTTCCCTTTGGGGTGGCTCAACCATCCCCATCTAGGTGGCTCGAGTCCCTCAACGACTTGAACACAATAATGAAATAACTCAAAACAAGTCTTACACTCAGGGTGGGCAGTAAAAAGTGCCCTGTAGAAGCCGGGGCTGTTCTTGCCTTGGACGCGGCTGAAAGACGTGGGGAAGGACCGAGACAGGAGGTGCTGTGCACTCCTCGGCGTGGCAGAAAAACAGAGCGGCAGCAAATTATCAGATACCGTCTTGTTTTCATAGCTCTCATGGCCAAAGTGAGTCACGAGACACACGAGATGCCTTTCTGCTCCCCTTCCTCGGCCGTAGGCAGGCTCCGCGGGGCTGTGTACATTCCTGGTGTACTTCCTGTGCCTACGCTGGGATGGGATCCTTTTCCGCATTTTTCCTTGCAAGCCCTAATTATGTGGATCCACAAAGTAAATAATAACAGTGGAAAAATGTTGGGAGTACCAGCCACGCTATTTTCACTGCGTAAACATGTGCAGTTTTTCTACCTGTCCATGAAGCCGAGCTTCTTGGCATTGTGGGACTGCTCTTCACGTTAGTGATCCTGATGAGCGTTTTGGTTAGAAAAGGGGGCTGAGCCTACCCCCCCGGCAGATTCACAGCACCCATTTGATCTATGGAAATAGCATCTCCTTCTCGCCCCTCCAGCCCGGCTCACCGTGTGGTTGGGCATCCAGATTAAACGACTTCCTGAAGTCACAGAGGCAATTTGGGACAGTGTCAGGAAGAATCCACGTTTTAGGAGATTTTGCTTCAAGCACAAGGTACTGGAGATATTCTATTGCAATGAGTCACTTCTCAGCCAGGATCTCCTCTCCACGTGAGCAGCTGATGACGACACTTGTGCTGCCACCCATCCAAGATCTCACAGCCTCATAAACTCTGAAGAATAAAATAACTCACGTGGCCAATGCTGATTCTCATAACAAGGCTGAATTTCACCAAATCTCAGTCTCCTCAGGGTAAACTCTTGGTAGCAGAGCCAGAGGATCTTGACGCAACGCTCTGTTGGCTGTGTTCATACACCACCTCTGTGTCTGCTGTGGACAGACTGGTTGGGTATCTGAGATCTGGCGAGGACTTTTCTTCCGGCCAGGAGAGATACCGGAAAGTTTCAACATTATCTGCGAGAGTTAGGCTGGAAAAAATATTTTGTGCTTGGTCAAACAGATTTTTAATAATTGAAAACATTTTTGTTTACATGGTGATTTATTTAATAGTCGAAAATTAGATATTAAAAATTGTTTCAGAATGGAAAAACTCAAGATAACTCATTCTAAAAGTTTGGGAAGAGGATGTTGTGACTCGGTAGGAGCAATGTGTTTCTTTCTGTTCCTAACATGATGTTTCTGTGAAACGGCTGTGAGCTTTTGATGTTTTCATTTTGACACGCTTGCGTTATCCAACAGCACAGAGACTCTGTTTAAGTGATTATTCCAAGCACCTGCACCTATTTAAACCAGAGCTGCATTTCTGCTGTTTGCAGGCGGTGCAGCCGAGATGCCGTGGGCACCATCACCATGGATATTCCTTGCACAGGCACGATGAGAAGTCGTGCATCGTAGGGAATGCACTTTATATAACTTCCTGGCTGAGGGAGTATCTCCCAAGTTTATATTAGAGTCACCCAGCAATCTCTTGGCTGCACAGAAACACCCAGGTAGAACAAAAGCCGGCGAGGGGAAGCTCAGATCCAGCTTTGAGAGGGCAGTGAGCCGAGCTGCAGCCAAAATATGGCTCTGATCCACAAAACCACTCTGGTCCTCCAGTAGCCATCAGGCTGGGGCCTCCTGTTTGCTGCCCAGCACCCATAAGGCAGTCTGCAAGTGAATCCCGAGCTGCAACGCTGATGTTTGCAGGATTCATGCAGGTCAGGCTCATGGAGGGTGCGGGTGAGGAAGGCTTGCAGGACTACATGCTTAATTTTCTGCCATCTTGCCCATCACGCAGTCGCTCACAAGGCTTTGGGGTGCTGGGTGCTGCCAGTGCCGGGTGATGCACGGGACCCTGCACATGCTGAGGGTCTCTCCTGGCATCTCCGTGGGGTCTCCTTCTCTCTGCCTTCAACTCTAGCTCTGCGATGCAGCCCTGCACAGCCGTCCTTCCCCACTCACTCATACTTGTGGTGTGAGTAATCTGCCCCGGCGCATCCCTCGTGGCTCACGGAGCCTCTTGGACCGACCAGAACAGGGTCAGGAATCACTGCTGCCTTCACAGCCCTGGCTGGATCGCTCCTGGTTGGGTTCAGGCCTGAAGTGAGCCAGGATTTGGCCCATCATCTCCCTGGCGCACAGCAGCGTTTCGTGGATACAGCACTAGCAAATGAGTTTGAAAGAAAAAAAAAGAGCTGATTGACCCTCTTCTAGCACTGCCTGTGTGGCTGAGAGCGTGATGGGGCACCACGACTTTCTCTCTAGGGCAATGCCTATGCCAACTGCTCTATTTTTTCTGACAAATGATGCTGTATAACAAGCTCTAATGCTAAAACTAAATTTACACATGAAAAAGCCCAAAGCTATTTAGCTGATAGCTCCTGGTCATTCCCCTGAATCCATGCCCGTGTCGCTTTACCAATGTCCCTGGTGTGCTGGCTGCTGTCCCGCACCATCCAGGCTGCTCCGGAGTCCACCCCAGGGATGCAGCAGCGCCGGTCCCACCTGCAGGCATCGGAGATCCCGTGGGGACGGACGTTAGGGAAATGCTACCACCGCCAGACTTGACAAATAAATCGTCAGGACCTCCTTGTAAAGCTGGAAAGTCTCCCACCCCCCCTTTATTGGAGATGAGGAAACGAAGCCCAGAGAAGCGTTGCTGATCTAGAGGATGGCTTCTCCTTCAGAGCCCGGTGTTGGGTTTTCTGAACGGAAGGGGAGGAGAACTCAGCTGAACCAGCTCACTTTGTGCCTGGTGAAACACCTGGAGAAGCCCTCCTGGCTGTTTGTGGGCCTCGGGCATGCAGCCAACAAATCTGCAGCTTTTGAATTCAACACCCCGCTCTGCCCCCAAAGTCAACAGGAACTTTGTTCGCTTCTGGACAGCTGAATTTCCACTACATAAATCCAGCCCCCGCTTCTACCCTTGCGTGAGGAACAATCAGGACTGTTATTCCACTAAATCAGAGCAAAATGGTTATCTTTTATTTCCCTTTTCATGAAACCACGGGTCCAGCCTGGCCATCTGCGTGGTTAATCATAGACCTGAGCCTGCAGGTGGGAAGGACGTTGGGTTCCCAGGACAATGTGTTTTCTCTGGTGGCCACACCACTTTTCACCTTTCTCCTCACACCTTTAGTATATATTGCTTTGAGGTGATGGACACAACAAGGAAATATGTTACCAAGGCAATGGAAGGAAAATCCAGGCCCCAAATTATAGATTTCTTCTCGAGCGGGACCTGGAGGGGATTGGGGGGGGAGTCAAAAGCATGAGTTACTCTTGAATTCAGCAAGAGCTGCATGAGGCTGGTGTGGAGGTTTGAGTACCCCACACCACTAACTCTGACAATAACTTTTCATCGTGTAGGGATATTGTTTCTCTTCTGCGTTACTGGAGGGTTTTCATGGACAGCCACGTGCAGTCCCGGTGGGATGCTCTGCACAGCATCCCTTCTGCCCCGCGCATCGGCTGAGCTGTTCGGTGGGGTTACGCCAGCACTGGGAAGACGGGCGATGTCCAGAGCATGCCCGCCCAGGGCTACGCTGCCTTTGACTTCTGAACCTGGCCCCTGTAGAAACCAGGTGTGGGAATGTCAGGTGAACCCTCATCCTTGCAACCATGCTGAGCCAGACCCCCTGGTGGGATTTCGGGGTGTTCTGTGCTTTGCATGGGGCTCAGGAGTGGGGTGAGACGTGTCCCTACAGCCCAGGGCCACGCTCCCCTGGGCACCTCCTTGTCCACCAGACACCTTCTCCTGGACCAGGGATGCAATTCCCACCCCTTGAGCCCTCGGTAGGAGCCAGGCATCACTGGCCAAGTCGTGACACACAAACAGGACTGTCCCTCTGTCCGGGAAGTGCCGTCACATGGTCCTCAGAGCCCCAGTCCCCCCAGTAAGGCAGTGCTTTAGATGAGAGCGGATTCGCTGCAGGCCGGGAGGCAGATGTTGCCCAGCTGTGCGCGCTGCGTGGAGCAACACTGACATGCAGCGGTGGGCTGCTGCCATCTCTCCCTGTCCCCCCCAGCCCTCCCCACGGCCATCCGCATCGCTGGGGGGGGATGCAGGCCAGGCCTCGCAGCGCTTGCTGAGAATTGAGCTATTCCCCAGTGAAAAAACCTCCTGGCCGGTAATCTTTCCTCCCACAAAAGCAGTGTTTGCCACAGAGAAATCACCTGCTGGTTAAAGAGGAGGGAATTGGTAGCGGCTCTCCAGCAGGAAGCACTTTTTTTCCCAGCATGTTGTTTAGATTTCTTTAAAATTGACCCACGGGACTGCCTATAAGTGATCGTGCTGCTTGCAGCCCAGAGGATGCTGATGGACAGTTGTTCCCAGATGGAAAAATGTGTGTGCACGCTAGGCCTGCAATGCTGAACTGGGAAAGGAAAAGAAAGGGAGAAGAAGAGTTTGCGATATTTCATCTGCCAGAAGCTCTGCTGGCAGCTGCATTGCTCAGAAGAGCTTGGCCACACTGGGTGCCCATGATGAAAATGTCACCCTTTTATCAGTGCGGATCTGTTTTGAAACCTGGCCGGGGAAATGGCATGAGCCTGGGGCTACGCTGGCTGCCACCGTACTCCCCAGTGCTCCCACCGTGCTCCCCAGTGCTCCCACCATGCTGCCCAGCACACATCCAAGGTAATGCCAGCTCATGGAGTACCTGGATGTGACCCAGGTGAGGCCAGCTGGCTCAATCCCTGAGGGTTTTCAGACTTCAGCCCGGCTGCAGATGGATTTCTGCCACCCTTGAGCACCAAAAGCAGCACGAGAGCCCAGCAGGGGCGATGGCAGGGAACGAGAGAAAAGGGACAACAGGCAAATTGTAATGTCTGATGTAAAAAATCCCCCTTTCCCCAGGTTATGGGTCAATATCCAGCATTTAGCAAACCATGCATTTACAGTAAAAGACCAAAAGATGCTATTATAGCCTGAGTAAGTGTGAAATCGGAGCAGTTCAGTGAGGAACACCTTGGAAGGAAAGAGCTCCAGCCTTAGCAGATGGCATAGTTTGGGTTGGTTTGGGTCTGTGTAAAGACTCGAGGGGGATGTAGTGGAGGAACAGCTCAATGGGAGCAGCACGGCAATACGTGATGTTTTAGCCAAAAGTCTGAATGAAACTCTTGGATGCATGAGAGCAGAAACGGTGAGTAGGAGCTGGGAGAGGATTTTACCTTTTTATGGGACTGGGGAGGCTGACTTGGGAATTTTACATCCAGTTCAGGTGTCTGCATTTCAGAGAGGGTGTTGGAAAGTGCTGAAAAGAGCTACAAAATTGATTGAAGGGCTGGAGAAATGGCTTTACAGCGGGGAGAACTTAAAGACTTCCATCTGTTTGCATTATTTTGGAAAAAAAAAGAGGTTGAAAGGTGACTTGATGACAGCGTGTAAGTACCTTCACGGGGAGAAAAGAGCGGGCATTGCAGGCTCTGTAATTTAGTAGGGGGGAAAAAACACAAACGGATGGCTGGAAGCAAGAGCCAGATGAAGTCAAAGTGGGAATTAATCACCTTCAGTGTTATAAAATACCCCAAATAGGTCCAACATTTTGGAACAAATCCAAAGGAAAATGGTGGCTTTTTTCATTCTTGCAGTCTTGAAATGAAGACTAAGGCATAAGTTGCACTTAATGGCCAGGGCTCAATGTGGAGAACTTTGGGTTAAAATGACTGTATGGATACACTCAGCGTTGCAGTGCCATCCAGAAGGATGCATTAGCACATATGTTTGGGTTTATCCGTGGGGCTTCTGAGCAGGGCTAATGAAGGACGTTAACTCAGGAGCAAGGATGTAGTCAAGAAATGAGGGGGAAAAAAAAATCCATCATGGGGCTTTATTTTGCTTATTGGCTTTTAAGAAAATAAAAATAAAAATCAGAGACAAACAAAAGCGACAGCCTTGACCCAAACATTGCGGGTGCGGAGCGGCTGGCCGGGGTACGGCCGGTGGGAATCACCCGCGGTAAACGGGTGGATGAGTAGCCGTCCCTAATTAATGAAATCAGTTTCAGAAGGGGTTTAGCTGCGCTGGTGCAGAACGTGCTTGTAATGACAGCCTTGAGGCCCTTCCGAGTGGAAGCGCCAGATCTGGCTTTCGGAGGGTAGAATTTTCCCTACCCTGGGCACACATCTGCTCTTTTGTTCCGGACAATAGGAAAGCCCCTTCCTCTGCGCTGCAGCTCTCACTGCCGCCCTGGCCCGGCTCCCACCGATGCTGCGATGCCAGGATCCTCACCTCCACCCCGTCCCCTGCATCCCCGCTCCTGGCAGCCGAGAGAACCTGGGCACAGTTGGATTTTGGGATGTGGTGGTGCCTGGTTGTGGCTTCTTCCCATAGAAATGGAGCTCACTCCCGAGCCCTTGGTGGAGAAGCAGAAATAAGAAGTCTTGCGTTGTCAACTGATGGCTTGTGGCCACTAAAGGTCCCACCTGCACGTCTGTGAATATCAAGGACCTTCCGTCCTGCATTCACACCAAGACTTTCCTAAATCACGCAGGGTTTGGCAGCTGAAATGGTCAAGTGCTGATGGCATCTCGTCCCAACTTAGTTGGGCTTTGGTCCAGCCTGATCCCAGCTCCCACCTTGTCCCCCAGCTCTCCTCCTTGTGCGATGCCACAGCACCGGTCCCTACCACCAGCCGGGACCAGCCCTGGAACGTCCTGGGGATTCATTTAAGTAAACACATGGAAAGAGTTAAACCCCAAAATCGGCCTTGAGTGCTTTGGGAGGGAGCTTGGGCTCGGGGGAGAGCACCTGGCTCCATGTGGCCAGTCCCCCGCATTAGGTAATGTGGGAAAATGCCTGTCCCAGGCAATAACGCGCTTTCAATACTCAAGGAAAAAAAAGCTGAGCCCTTGAGTGAAAGGTAAAATGTATGTCTGTGGCAGAAAGCAAGAGACTGAAAGTGTTACCAGTGCTTTAGGGTGGGCAATAGCAGGAGATTTGCTAAAGGGATCTGGAAGAAAAGCCCTTTTTCAAAGGAATTGTATAATCCCCGGTAGCTCAGTGTCTCATGCTCAAGGACTTGCCTCCACGATCTGCCGTCAAACGACGCGAGGATTTGCTGCTCCTGTCTGTGTATACGCGGTATGGAAACCCTTCTCACACCGCTTTCCTCAATCTTATTTGAAGGGATTTTTCTTCTAATGCTTGGGAAAACCTCACTTTTAGAAGACTCTGGTGTGTGAATTGGTGAAAATATGTACTCTCTAGCCAGCTCTGGGGTGCGGGTTTCAAGGTCTCAGTGTTTTCGAGCCCGCAAGGTGCGGGGACGAGGAGCAGCGAGACCCGGGCACTTGCCCCAAGCTGCCAACAGGGTTATTTCATACCATGAATGTCACATTCGATATAAATTAGAGGTTTGCTGAGGAGCTCTCTCTCTCTCTCTCCCCCCCTTGCTGGCTGCCATCCTGAGCACTCCTCGCCCCGGTGCCGGACCCTGAGCCCGTCCCTTCCCCCCGCCGCCGCCGCGCTCGCAGTGTCCCACGTTGTCTGTCCCCGCCGGGAGCCCACGGCTTCCGCGATAGAATGGGCTGGGGCTGGGCCTTGTGTGCTTTGTATTGGCATCGGGATCAATACTGGTTCTTCAGCGTTATTATTGTTAATTATTGAGTCTTATTGTATGGCATCTGTTTATATTTCAGCCCTCGGGTTTCCTTGTTTTTCCCTGATTCCCCTTCCTGGGTGGGGAGGGGTCATTGGGTGAGAGAATAATTGTCTAAACAACAATAAATTATTTTTGGGTTCCTCAAACCGTAACACCCAAGTACCCTCCGCTGCCGCCGTGTTTCAATGAACGCGGCAAATGCAATCCCTCCCGGTCAATGATGCTGAAAACCTTCTCCAGGAAATTGGGGATGGACATTAGCATTTGGAGATGGAAACACATTTGAAAGTGCCACAATTGTCTGTGGAAGAGGAATTGCAGTTTCTGAGCCATCAGAGTCAGCAGCGCAGAGCCAGTCCCTCCCTGATCCAGCCTCTCGGAGAGCAGCGATAAACATATGCACCAGCCAATTTATTCGGTCTTTAGCATTTGTAGGACATTTTTGATGTCAAAAGGAGCTTAGCTCTACATTTGTATGACCTCGACGTGCTTAAAGTTAAGCCGCTCTTTAAGTGTGTGCAGATTTGGGACCTATTAGCGATGCAGGTACCAGCGCCGCATCCCGCTCCCTGCTCCGATGCTCACCCCCTGCACAAGAAGAGGGGGGCCTGGCTGCTAATTGCATTTATTTTAAATGACGACAGACCTGTGCTAACGCCAGGTTTGCCCAGGCTCAGGGTAGGAGCAGTGTCTGCGGCGGCAGGCGGCATTTTGCAGCCCCATTCACCGGGGACATGACTTTTGCTGCTGTCTGGGAAGTTGCGAGAAAGACGCCCGATGTTGGCGATTTCATTGCTGCAATGGCTTTATGCGAATAAAAACGGTGCATGAGGCCTGCGGAGGCCATGGGGCGGCTGGTGGCCAGGGCAAAGGCTGGGATGAGCCTCCTCCTGGGGGGGTTTGCAGAGAGCCGGAGGGAGGGATGCTCAGCACAGCTCTGCAGTGCCCGGTTCATGCTGAGAGCAGTCGGCCAAAGCCACTTTTAAATCAGTATCATTATTTCGGAGACACGTACAAGGGTAAATTCCCTGTGAGCGCAGCGTACGACACAACTGGACCCCAAAGGAGGAGGAATTTGTCAGCCCACAGAGGCTGGGTGGTGCTGCCGATGTTCTTCCCATGCAGCCAGGGGGGGCTCCCAGCCTCTGCCCACCAAATTCCGCCCCCCAGCAGCCATACGCCCGCAGAGACAACTCTCCAGGCTCCGTTTTTAATTCATTCGCTTTCATTTATATTCAAATCAGAGGATAAACGTAGGCAACGTGTGCATCTCAGCCAAGGCAAGGCTGCCGTTTCAGAACCACCACACAGAAGGTGTTGTATTTTTAAAATACATGGAGAAAGAGATGAAGTCACAGAGCTCTGTACTCTAACTGCCGTATTCTTGTTGCTAACATTGGCCTGGCCATGAAAACAGAAAGATTTTTAACAATTATTTACTTCCCAAAACACAGGCTGTTTACTTGGCTCCAGCAGTGAAAATAAAGCCATGACTTCTGCTTGTGTTTTAAGGCAGTGCCTGCATCACGTGCACAGGTTCGCAGAGATGCTCCTGGGGGTTTCGACTCTCAGCCACCACTTTTTATTTGATGATTTAAACAAACGACAAATGTGCATGTGGAATAACGAAAATATGCGCTGAGGAAGTGTGGCCTAAAGAATATATTGATCCCCATTAAATCAGAATAATAGAACCATAGAACGGTTCAGGTTGGAAGGGACCTTAAAGATCATCTAGTCCCACTCCCTGCCCTGGGCAGGGACACCTCCCACCAGCCCAGGTTGCTCCAAGCCCCGTCCAACCTGGCCTTGAACCCCTCCAGGGATGGGGCAGCCACAGCTTCTCTGGGCAACCTGGGCCAGGGGCTCACCACCCTCACAGCAGAGAGTTTCTTCCCGATATCCAATATAAATCTCCCCACTTCCAGTTTGAACCAGGGCAATGCTTCGAGGGCTCTGTAAAGGGTGGGGAGGGCACCCTCCTCGGGGACGAGTCCTGCAAAGACCTGCTTGAGTCGGGCTCTTCAATGAAAGGGGAAAAGTTCCCAGCATCAGGTGCCGCTCTGGCTCACGGGCTGTGTGCCCTGAGAAAGCCCGTGGGGGTCTCACTAACAATCCTTTGCATTTCCAGCATCATTTTTGCCCTAAAAGAAGAACTTGACATGCTTAAAACTGACAGTGCCCTTTTGCAGCGTGCTTTTTAAGCGGCCTCGTGCCAACACCTCCACGCGCTGGCCCAGGCTGGGGCTCCTCGGTCCCCACGGCAGAGCGTGCGTTTCTGGGCTCTGCCGACCCCAGAGCACACGGGGATGTCAGAAACCACTTAATACACGTTGACTTAATGGGAGTTGCGCAGCGAAACGCTGCCGGGCGCTTTGAAAACACAGTCTGCGGAGGGGATTCATTACTCCTGCTTTGCAATTAATGATAATTTAAAAAAAAAAAAAAGTTTTTGTATCGTGAGTTACGCTGGGTGTCAGAATTAACATCTCATTGAATTATCAAAGCTTTCAAGCAGTGGGTGGTGGAGAGAGTGGCTTGGGGCTTGCAAATAGGTCAGAGAAAGAGCTGGTTGCTAAATATCAGATGGAAACTTTCCACTGGGGAAGGAAATCTTGCTGATTTGATGGAATAGAAACAATTCCGGGGAGGACGTCGATACCCTCAAAGCTTATGTAAAAAGCAGGCAGGGAAGCCGGGCTGGCTGCTGGCAACCTGGGCTCTGTGTCAGCCCCCCGCGTTCCCCAGGGATCCATCCGGCTCCAAGGTGCAGTTCCCACCTTCTCGTTGCGAACCGAAAACACAAAAAGAGGGGAAATGTGACCATTCCGGCGGCACGGTGCCAGCGGGACAGCTCTGCGCCCCCCGCGCCCCCGGCTCAACACCCTCCAAAGCGGCCAGTGGCTTTTCGGGTGCTCGTTTTTTTCGGGGGTGGTTCGGGTGGGGTGTTCGGGGGTGCTGAGCACTTGCAACTCTATTTGACATCAACAGGGGGAGCGGTGACTCCTGCTGAAGCTGTCCCTGTTGCAGGGCTTGGGACACGCCACCCGCATCTTCCAGCCCCTGTGCCCAGCATCTTCCATAGCTTTTCTCCAGGGTTTTTCACAGCTTTGGCCCAGCCCTCACTGCAGAGGCTCCCAGCGTTGGGGTAGGTGGTCATCTCCATCAACGTGGGGACTCAGGCCCCGGTATTTCTACCCCTGCTGCCACCGGGACGGGGCGTTAACTACCGAGGGTCTTGGTTGTGTGTACCACCAAGGCGGCAGAGACAGTCCATCGTATTTCTGCAGCTCTTTATAATGATTCTCATGATAAGCCAGCACTGAAATAAGCCAGCTGGGCCAGATGTGCAGAAATACTCTCTGGGTTTGCCTGCTATCCCACCTCCCAAGGGTGACCAGTCCTTTTCCACGGGTCCTGCTGGGATAAGGATGCCTCAAGGATGTCTGACCCAGGCAGCATCTTCCCGTCTCTCTCCTGTGCCGGGGTGACAGCATGGGGCCACCTGAGGATAAAGAGATGAAAGGTTGTGATGTGCTTAACTGCTCCTCCCAAGCAGAAAGGGAAAATATAATATTTTGCAAAGCAGGTGAGCAGATCCAGCAGCCTGCGCTGTGCAGGCTCTCGTGTCTCCGTGGGGAGCATCCCTGAGCTGAGAGATGGGCGCAGGGTCCATCCTTTGCCCGCTGAGGCTGCACAGCTTTTATTTAAAACTAAGGAATTTTTTTGTTCCAGACAGCTCTTTCCTTAACAATCGTTCCTCTGCTGGGCTTCTTCCTCCCCGTTCCCATCGCCAATAACCTTGTGCGAATTGCTGGAGGAGAGACTCAATCAACAAACCATGCTCCCTCTCTGCCAGCCGTACTCCCCCTGATCGGTGGGGCTCTTCGGTCCCCGTGGGGAACGACAGGCTGACAGCGATTGTAAAAAGCAAATCTCGGAAGGGTTTGTCTCTGTGGGGGAAACGGCGCAGCGTAGCTGCTGGGGAATAATAATTATATTATTATGCAGGAATAAAGTCCCATTTATTTCTGGGAAGGGGATGGGTATGGGGGAAAGACTAGCGAGTTATTGCAGAATAATTAGCCCACAGCAGCTATGCCAGGCAGCATTTCCCTTGTGGACAACCCCTGAATATTGCTCTGGAGAAGGACACGCAGCCCAGACCCTGCGGTGGGTGAATGTGGGGATGTCCCGAAGAGACGCTTGTCCTCATCCGCTGGCTCCCGCGGGAGCAAGAGACGATGCAAACACCTGCCTGGCAGTGCCACACACCCCCGGGCAGCCGCGAGCCGCCGTGCCCCCAGTGCTCTGCACCATCCCGCTCCGCACCATCCCTATGGATGCACAGCCAGGATGGCTGCTGCCCACCCGGCTCCCTGCGGCCCACCCAGCTGCTCCGGCGCAGCCCGGCCTGCGGCCACGTGCCTTTGTGTTGATCAGAGCTGCGTTTTTCCCACCGCACGGGGCTGGCGGCGCACGCCTGCGTCTTGCTTCAACGCGTGTGAACCAGCGATCACCCAGTTGGGGACCGTAAATAATTAATATCTGTGTCACTGTGCTTCCTCCCCCCGCCGTGCTGCCGATCGCTCCTCTGGGACAGGGGTGGGAATTGGCCAAGGTGACTCCCGGTGTCCAGCCCCAGCAGGACCATGGGTGGGGAGCAGCCAGGATGCCCCCCAAGATTTCATTGTCCTACAGCTGGTCCCTGGGGGTCGCATCGGCGCTGGGTGGGACACAGCTCCAGCTGCGAAGACGAGCTGCACAAAGGGGAACGGCATCACTGTGGGTGCGCGGACAGGACGTGGTGGAGGTGGGCAGGGGGAGAGGGATAGAGGCGGGTGCCGAGAGAGGGGGTGACAGCCCCCCGACCTGCTGGACCCCCCCACAAGACCTGCTCCGGAGCCGGGAGGGAGCGTCGATGGGGCAGGGACGGACCCCCTGCTTTGTGTCCCGCTGCGCATCCCAGCGCCTTTCCCATTGTTTTGCGAAATTGGTGTGTGTGTGGGTGGGGGTGGGTGGGTGTGATTTAAT
>VYZM01021685.1:350967-361191 GCA_013398915.1 Dromas ardeola
TCATCTTGCGCTGGTTTTTAAGCTTTCGCAGATTGTTTTCCCAAGCATGGCTCTGCCGCTATCACATGGAGCATTTATACTTTATTACTATTAATTTGCGTGTTTCATTGGTGGCATTACTTTAAATTCATTGCCGTGTGTGCAGCTGTTTGAAGTTTCCTGGAGCTACAAGGCGGAAAAACAACCATTTAGGTGATGCTCAGGAGGTGATGCTCAGGTCTTCCTCGTGTGCGATTGCTGAATCCCAGCTTGGCAGTGACTCAGGTCTAGCAACATCCGAATGAGAAAGAAACCCGGCTAAATTGGAGGGGATATAATTAATATTTTCTGTGGCCCGTCACAGGGTGGCTGGGACTGGTCGATATTAAGAAAATGACTTTAATTGCCAGGGGAGGCGTGTGCTCGACCCGCAGCTTCCTCCTGTGCGGCGGGAGATGTGGTCGTGGTTGGGGAGGGACCGGTGGCCGAAGGTGGTGTTTCATCCCGGGAAACACCCATAGCATCCCGTGGCTCATCCCGTGGTGCGCACGGCATGTGTCGTGCTCCTGGCGCTGCCGTTAGGGAGGGGATTTGGTGTCCTTCATCCCTCCTCCAAAATCCTTCCCCATCGCCAGACGTGGCCAATGGGGTGGAAACCGGGAGGTCGTTCCAGGAGGACCATCTGTGAGCTGGAGGATCAGCATTTCCCTTCCCTGGGGGCAGAACAGAGGGCGGGGGGGGGAAGCTGATTATTATTATTATTATTCTTTTTAATTTATTTTTTTTTCCCTCTGCCTTTTATAACACCTGCTTATTTTCACGGCGCAGGCGAGGGCTGTCTCCTGACCCCATGGTCAGACCCACCTTCTCCCCCGGGCGCATCGTGCTCCAGCAACAACAGGTTTGCGAGGATGCTCTCATGAGCAGTGCTGTAAAGATGCAAAGCAATTGCTAGTTGAAAATCTTTAAAGGAAGGCTTTTTTCCCCTCCTCGGAACAGGGCTTTTTGTCAGGATCAGCAAAATATCTATCTTTCTGCAAAAGATCCCTTTTCCTTTAACGGGCTTTTCCATTGAAAACATTTTAAACCTGATATTTTGTTCCCTCCCTCCAAATCTTTCAAAGCTCCTTGTTCCATGAAGAACTTCAATAATTCATTTTCCTCCTGCCCTCTGTCGCAAAAGAGATATATAAAAATATACATATGTATTATAATTTATATAATTTTTATATATATATATNTGTGACTGGGAACAAAGCAAACATTACAAACTGTTTTCTGGTGTTCTTCCCCTGCCCCAAAGCAGAGACGTGCCAACCTGAGCACTGCAGTGACCAGTAATTCTGGGGGGGGGGGGGTGTGTGGAAATCAGGGGGGATAACACCGCGTCGGGCGCCGAGGGAACAGGCAGGAGTTTTGGATATGGCTCCTACAAAGTGAGTTCTTTCCCCGAAACCCGTCTGGCTTGCAGACGCGTGAGTAATGGGGCAGAGACACCCCACCTCGGCGGGCGGTTGGATGGAGGAGGGCACGGTGCCATGCCCAGCGCCGGCAGCGCCTGCGGAGCCGTGTGTGTGTGGGGGTGTTTCTCTGCACCCCTTCCTATCCCAAAGTGCAGCCCGGGGAGGCGTGGGGAGCCGGGCTGGGGGGCAATTAGGACCCCGGGATAATGCAGAGAAGGTGGAGAATCTGCTCCAGGTTGTTTATCCAAACAAAAGGGTTGCTCGGATTCAAGCGGAGCACCCCGACCTGTCGGCTCTTGCCTGGGCTGGGCGGTTGCTCACTTTGTGCCAATGCAGGAGATGCCGGAGCCTCCCCAGCTGACGAGAGCAGCCCCTTCATGCTCTGCCATTCCCTGCCAGTGGCACTTGGGTTTTTTCCCAGTCCTCGAGGAAGGATTTGGGGGGATTTGTCTTGTTTTTAAGCACCCTGGGGCGACTTGGACCATCCATCTCCTGGCACTCCCCTCCTCATGAAGGTCCGTGTCCTGTTAAGATCTGTCTTGTGGGGATTTCCAGCAGTGCCCCCCGGTTCCTGAGCAGGGCTGGGGGTCCCCCGGTTTGGGTGGGGAGAGCCGTCGGGCTGGGTGGCATCGCCGTGCTGGCACAGCGTCACCCCTGGCGCGGGGAGCAGATGGGGAGGTGGAGCTGGGCTGCTCGGGTGGGTTACAGGCTACGATAAAGCAAAAGTGACGTCGAAAACTTAAATACCTGTTATCGGAGAAACGCAAACAGAGCCTCCACCTGCCTCCAGCCTTTCTCCTGTCAAGGGCAGGCTGCACGCCTGGCGTGGAGCTCCCTGCAGAAGATGTTTTATTATTAACCTGCTTGCTTTGGCTTGGTTGTGTTGTTGAGAAATCCAAGCTTGACTCCAGATAATGAATGACAAACATTTGCCTGGGCTTAACTATTTTATTCTGCGTAATTTTTTTTTTTTTTTCCCTCCTGGAAGTTTACAGTAAGTTGTCGACGCCGTGCCCTTTGACGTGGATTAGCGCTGACGCCTCGCAGTTGGATCTTCCCATCCTTTTCACATCTTGGTCGTTGCTTTTCAAGGGAGGCTTTTGTGCATGTCTAATCCAGTTAAAATGAAAAATAAACAAGAAACGGACTGATCTCTGAAGGGGCGGTCGGGTACGAGGGAGGTGCTGGCTTCGCTGCAGAAGGCGGCGAGCTTTGGGGTGGGATGGAGGGAGTGAGTGTCCCACCATGCCCCCATGGGACGGGCTGCCCAGGAGAGAGCCTTTCCCCCCAGCACCCCAGTTCGGTGTCAGGGGGTGCCTGGAGAAACAGCTGTCACTGATTTTTGGTTTACAGACCCCTTAAAAGCCTTCCAGTAGGTGTGTAGATGGTGAGGTAAAGCCTTGTGGGCTGGGGAATCGGTGCTTTCCTCTCTCTGCTCCACCACCCATCGCTTTGTGGTTCCTCTTGGGGACCTCCCTTGTGTCTGCTGTCTTGTACGTATGTGAGCTAGATGTCCCCTACCCTAGAGCTGATACCTCTCCCACCTATGTATATAATACCAGGTGACATATTTAATAGTGTGTGCAATATTGGCCATATTCATAGAACTACAGAATGGTTCGGGTTGGAAGGGACCTTAAAGCCCACCCAGTGCCACCCCCTGCCCTGGGCAGGGACACCTCCCACCAGCCCAGGTTGCTCCAAGCCCTGTCCAACCTGGCCTTGAACACCTCCCACAGAATCATCGTAGGGTTGGAAACCTCCAGGGGAAAAAATACTTCTTCCTGGAATATGTTGACCTGGAGCCTCCCTGTGCATTGCCAGCGTCATGTCGGGTACCTGCAGCTCCCCTGGAGTTGGTAGGATTTGGGATGCTCCTTTGTAGATGGGACTCGGGTGCTCCTTTTGCTGTGTTTCTCTTTGGCAGCAGAGCTGGTGGAAGAGGAGGCACCGCTCCTCCTCCTGCCGGCCCTTTGCAGGGGTGTCGCAATGCCAAAACAGTCATTATAAAGCCCTCAAAAATGGTGAAATGGTCAGGATAGAAATGTCAACAAACCTCTTCTGGCTGACCCACCGGCTGCAGAGGAAGCTCTGCGGTTTTGAGTGTCTCTTTGATTTGGGATTGGGCTTGTTTTTGCCAACGCAAAACCGAGCGCGCTGCCTTTGCCGAGGGTGGTTCTCCCTCGGTGGTGCCGTCCCGGTTGCTGGGGGGGTCTGAGCCTGCAGATGAACAGTTTGGGCTGAGCCCCTCGGCTCAGGTGTGGGTTTAGCGGGTGCCCGAGCGGTGGGTGATCCGGGGAGCACGCCATGGAATGCCCCGACCCCTTCTGCCCGTCTGCCCCCCTCCTCCCCGCCGCGCTTCCAAGGGTTTTGCCCGTTTAAAGAGGATTTGGCTGTTCTGCGGGACAAGGGCTGCTCCCTGTTGTCCTCCGCTGCTGTGGATGGCCCAGTGTTTGTCGTGAAGGTTTCAGAGAATTGGCTTTAAGTCCCTGTTTATTTGTGGTTGCTGAACTCCTGCTGTTTAATGGAAACATTTTGCTTTTGAAGGTAAAATATGGCTAGAAATAAACGCGGGCAATCCCTCGCAGCTGAGGCAGGACGGGATGGAGCTGCAGCGTCCGTCAGGGTCGGCAGCAGCGCGGTGACTAAGGAGAGAGAAATTAAAAGCCGCCGTGCAGCCCTGATTGAGGCCATTAATCTGCCGCAGGGCGCGGGGGTTTAAAGTAAAGGTGAGCGGGAGGCAGGGGCTGCCCACGGCAATGGCCTGCGCTCTGTCCGTGGGGTGGGTTTGTCCTCTCTACACTTACGCCATGGCTGCAGGTGATGGAGGAAGGTTTGGAGTGTGGCTTAGATGCACCGCGATGTCCCCCGTCCCTGTCGGCTCCCGCGGCAGCGAGGCCCCAGGAGACGATACCAGATCTGCTGCGGTCCAGCGATAAGGGACGGCTTTCTCCGTCTGGGTGTCTTTTTCCATGACGTGCCCTGGCCCGTATCAGTTCCCTCTTTGAAAGCTCAACTTCTCCTCCGTGGATTTGCCAGCAAATTTCATCTCGTTGCAGGATCTGCAGCCCAGTTCGGCTGGTGCTGGATGAAAGCAAAGGTGAAACAAGTTCTCAAAGCGGGAATTAAACCACCTGATGCGAGGTGGGAGTAAATGCATCACCGTGTCCCGTGTAAAGTGTAGCTGGGCAAGCACAAGGTTGCGTTATAAAATAAGGGAATAAAGCTTTGGGAGCGGGAAACCTCTCTTCCCAGCTCGGAAGGTGTTTTCCTTGCCCTGTCCCGGCAGCTCTCCCTGCTTGCAGCACGTTATAACTTACAGCTCCTTGTCTGGCAAGAGTTACGGTAACTCCGAGTTGGCCCGTGGGGCCATGGCGTCATAGCCTTGAAGCAGGACTCAAATGGCAAAACCTGCCCGAAACCAGTTGGGATTACTCATGCTTCGTGCTATCCCTCTCCCCAGCTGGAGTTTCTGCTATGGTAATTCCACCTATTAAGCAAGGAGACAAAACACCTTTATTAAACTTGGAACCGAGCTCAGGAGCAATGAGAGAACCGGGACTCGCTGGCTTCAGACCATCAAAAGGTTTTCTTCTCTTCAAGTTCCCTCTCCCTTCCTCTGCACAGCCTTTAAAGGGAATGAGAGAGGAAGAAAGATACTTTGCTGTTTGTGGTGCATAAAAGCCTGCATTTAAATGTGTTTGTTTAGAGTAGGAAAAAAAATTAGGAAAGTCTATTGGGAATGAATCCTGTGATGTTGGGGCTCCGCTTGACCTCCAAGCTTGGAAATGCAATGAGCTGAGGTGGATGGGGGTCTTGGCTCAGGTCTGTGAAGCTTCGTTTTATTAACATTTTCAATAAGTGTTTATTAACACCGTGGCTAAAAGAAGCCTTTGTTTATGGGTCTGTCCCTTTGCTGCTCTGGTGCAGGAGCTGAATCTTAAAAGGAATTGCCCTGGGCACCTGCTGGAGTTACTGATGAAAGTTTTCATTCCAGATTTTCTCCACAAGCTTAAACATAAAATAGCCTAAACCCCTCCAAAGCAAGTCTGCCCTATCTTCCTCCTTAGAAAAGCAAAAAAAGTTGTACAAATGCCTCTTGCTGCCTGCGTGCAGAGCTGTGCCCCGGCCCTGTGCCTGCGGAGAGCATCGCTTCGCGCTAAACCAGCTGAGAGGCTGTGCAGGAGCCCCTTCAGCAGTTTCGTCTTGGAAGGATTTGAAGAGAGTTGCTCACGTTGTCATTGGCTTTTGTTCATTTTGACTGCCATGGCCGCCCTGCCGCCGAGACGAGGGAGGGCTGCTCCGGAGGAGCTGGGCGGAGAGGGGGTGATGTGGTCCATCATGGAAGCGCCCGCAAAATTGTCCGGTGACATGGGGACGCATCTGCCTGGTGCCTCCTGGAGGAGCAGGTCCTGCCCCGAGGTGGGGCTCAGGATCTGACCTTGACCCCTCGGTCCACCTTCAGCTTCTTAGGGATGCCCAAAGTCTCCCTTCGAAGGCATCTCTCATCTTAGGGAAGTTTAAAAAGTGCTCCTGCTTGCTTGGAGAGGCGCCTGGGCATGATACGTGTGCTGCCTCACAAGGTGAAGACCTTCTCCAGAGGTCGTGCGTGCCCCAGCACTGGCCGGGTGGCCGTGGCAGCCCTCCGAGGGAGCATCTGCTGCTTCCAGGAGATGCAGAGCTTCTCTGCCTCTCCCCGATGCCTGGCTGGGGGAGGACGTGGTTCCCAGCATTTTCGTATTGAATTATGGATTGAGTGCACGCCTGCGCCATTGCTGTTAGCATCTCTGCGCTTTTGTTCTGGCTTTCCCCCCAAGGGAAAGAGCGACTGCTTTAAATGAGAAAGAAAGAACAAGGGTGACTCCTTACCACATCCACCCTACGTTGGACCGAGCTTTGGTAACTCTGCCTGGTGTCAGTGGCCAGGGGAAGCTGCAGCTCCCTTTGTGTGTCGACGGAGCACGCAGGCTACACCTGGTGTAAAGAAATTGGGTTATGTCTTTGCTACCAAAAAAGGATGCATTTTGCAGTGACATCAGCCAGGTGTATTTGCCACCTCACCGGGAAACCTCCCCAGAGGTCCAGGCTCTGCAGCTCGTACCAATGTACCTTCGTGGAGGGATGTAGGATGTCACGGTCCCCAGCAGTCACTTCCCTGGGGCGCAGGTTTCCACCACAGCAGCTGAGGGTGCTGAAGCAGATGCGTTATCACCTGCCGTATGACTTCTGTGCTGAGCAAAAAATGGCTTTACAGCAGCCTGAACTTGGCCATTCCCTTTTCTTCTCGAAGGGATGGTGAGCACGCCTGTGGACCTGGGGCAGCAGTGGCCCGAGGATGCGGGACCCTCTTGCCTTCACCCATGTAGCTCTCGGGGTGGGCAGTTCAGCGGATGCTTGGCACCGAGCTGGGTCCAGGGTGGTCTGGGAGGAGGTGGCTGGAGGTCCCAGCTGGTCCTGCTGAAGCTGAATTTGACACTGGGAGCACCAGGAGTTAATTGCGGTGACTCAGGAGAAGAGAAGCTACCGCAGGCGCTGTCAGCAGGCGAGGTCCAGAGGGGAAAAGGCTTTCCGAAGGCTGCACGCCTTGCAGCAATGTATTTTGGTTTTAAGTAACTTAATTGTGCCAGACAAACGCGCAGGCAGGAGGCAGCCCCTGTAGCTGGGCAGATTAGTTCCTGGCGAACAGGACCAGGTCCCTGCGTTCCAGCCTGCGCAGCTTCCCCGGAGCCCGGGGAGGGGGGAAAAAGCAGCAACTACTGCAAAAAAGCTCTTGGATAAAGAGGGGGAGGCAAGCCCCGGCTTCATCAGTGAAGCAAAGGAATCCTCCTGTGCACGTTTCTCATGGATTTTAGGCTTGAAAAAGATTTGCCCTTCTTGACTTGCCGTTTGTAACTGTCTTGGTGATGGAGGCAGGTCTCTGGTGATGCCTTCCTTAATTGCTAGATATTTAAGGTGTCTAGTGGCTGTAATCTGCATTTGGTTGGAATTCCTTGCAAGGAAGTTTTTATTTGTTAATTCAAGCAAGGAGAAATCACTTGTATTGTTTAACTTCCCGGCACGCAGCTCTCTCGCTAGTGGGATGCTGCCTTAATGCGTCTTGATATTCACCGGGTGATGGTCAGAGCTGGTAACATGAAGGGAAATAAGGTGATAAAGCCAAGCCAGGATGTGTGTGACGGCCCATGGACTGGGCGCTTCACCGCTGCACTGGCTTCGTCTCTGCACCACGGCTCCTGGGTGAGCCTTGACATGCCATAAAGGAGTAAAGATGGAGAACGCAGCCTTCAAATTTTCTATATTTCTGCTCAAATGGTCAAAACTCATGTATTCAGTGGTGAGCCCCTGGCCCAGGTTGCCCAGAGAAGCTGTGGCTGCCCCATCCCTGGAGGGGTCAAAGGCCAGGCTGGACGGGGCTTGGAGCAACCTGGGCTGGTGGGAGGTGTCCCTGCCCGGGGCAGGGGGTGGCACTAGATGGGCTTTAAGGTCCCTTCCAACCTGAATCGTTCTATGATTCTGGGTCCTGTGTGGCCACCTGCCTGAAGGTTTACCTTCATTGATGGCTCTTGGCAGTAGGAAAGTCCCCTCCTCTACAGGAGTCATCTAGAGCAAGACCAGCTGTGATGGTTTAAGAAGTTACCGCTGCCTGTTCTCCGTCCTCTGCTGGAGGTCCTTGCTTCTGGGCAGGAGACCTGTTACGTGCTGTGGGATGAGGCTGGTGGCTGCACCCACTATCCTGGGTGGGTGGCTGATGGGTGGGAACTTGTTAAGATGCTTTTAATAAGGCAGAGCTCTCGGGAGCCTCGGCTGAGGACACCTGAGTGTTTTTCGCCAGTTTGTACCAACGTCAACAGCTTCTGCGTCGGTCACAAACTGATGCCAGAAGAAAGTGGCTCGGGGGTGAAGCTACAGACCCAACGTTGTCATGGGGCTCTCAGCGGGGTCAGATGGCTCCTGCTGTTCCAGGGGTGAGCGCTGCTGGGCGTGAGGGCTGCCGTGCTGTGCCAGACGCTGAGCTGAGCTTTCTGGCTTATCTGGCTGGGCATCCATCAGATGGTTTCGTGCAGAGTTATCTTTATAGTGGTGGAAGATGGGTGCTGCAGAACTGGGTTCCCTTTCCGCCCTCCTGCCAGCCTGCTGGCTTTTGCTTTTGCATTTTATATCCTGCTCTTTGCTTTTATATTTCTCTCCAGTTAGCTGTTCAGCTGCTTTATTCCCCACCGCTCACCTTCCAGTGGCACCAGTTGCAATGCTGGAGGAGCCACTCAGTTGCCCCAGTTGCTGTTGTTATCCCTTTTTAGTGGATTGTTATCCCTTTAGTGGGCCATTCCAGCAGGTCCCCGACCAGCACCCATGGGTTGGGTCAACAAATCCCTGAGGAAGGGGACAGAGGGGGGGTCTCAACCTCCCCCCAGGCTGGTACCGCTGCCTGACCTCGGGAGCCCGGCGGCTGTGCCGTGCCCTCGTGTTTGCCCCCCGGGATGTCACGGCACATCTCGGCTATGTGTGGAGGCAGCTCTTGAAAGGTGTGGACATTCGCTGCAGAGAAGCATCTTAAAAAATTCCGGCTTTTGAGAACTGAGGAAGGAATTGGGGACGTCACTGGGACCGGGATGAACCTCTTTCTGCATGGCTCTGAGCCTGGGCTGGCGGCACCTGCCCGTTTTATCTCAGCGCGAGCACTGTGTGGGGCTTTAACTGATTTATACCGGTGTCCAGGGAAAGAAAAGAGATTAATTCTTTTAATATGGAAAGCTGGAGGCTTAAAAAGGCCTTATTAGCCTTCTGTTTAAAGATCTAATGTCACGGTGGTGTCTCAGCTTGTGCATTGCTGCTCTACTTGAAATGCAGACGTACCTGGGGGGTTTCCCCCTTCTTTTGCTCCAGCCACGTCTGGGCCAAAAATTAAGGAGCCGAGGGATTTGTCCTTGACGGGGTGACAGCGGTGGGAGCAAATCCCCCAAAGTGAGGGGTGGTCATTGCTGTCATCTCCAGATGTGTGGGTTTGGTGGCTTGGGCGATGCTCTCCTGGATGACCTTGGAGACCTGTGGCTTCCATGCTGAGCCGCGAGGGCAGAGCTTCCCATCGTATCCGATTAATAACCTAAATCCTGCCCTGCAGGGTCTGTTCTGGGGGATGTCCGCATTGCAGCTGGGTTTCTTCAAGAGGAAAGCAGCAGCGGTGAAGGCAAAGGAACTTGGGTTTTCCCTTTTTCCCTGGAGCTGGGCTGGAGGAGCGGGACCCCGACCCTTCCCTCGCCCCGGGAGCCTCGCTGGGAAGGGTGGGGAGCGGTAAAAGGGGGTGTCATCCCCCGACTTATCTCCTAACCCTGATTTTTTTGTTGGTTGTTCGTGCAACACGACTTTATAGCCCAAATACAAATGGTTGAAAGGACGATTCTTGCTCAGGGTTTTGCTTCGTAGCGTCTTTAAAGCTCCTGTATGAATTAACGCGTTCGTTCATTAGCTGCAATTCCCCAAAGCGCCGAGCAAAGTTTGTGATTTTAATTACTTTTCGCAGGGATCTGAGCACACGGAGACTTCAACAGATGATTATAGTTCGTATTATTCATGCGGCTTTTTTTAATCCCTTTCCCTGCTAGGACATGGTCGATAGATACTAAAATTGAAGTCTGCTAATAAATTCCCAGCCCCGTCCCGTGTGAGGGGTCTCGGATCTTCGAACTAAAGCGTTTTGCTGACAGAAGGATTAAATTTCCTGAGAGGTGCCGCAGAAGGTCCGTGGGTGAGGGGGGCTGAGCTGCTGGGGGGGGTGGGGGCTGGT
>VYZM01021685.1:361210-479057 GCA_013398915.1 Dromas ardeola
GGGTGGCTGGGGGCTGTTGGGGAGGTTTTTTGCCAAAGTTACATTTTGTCCCGTTTCTCTCTAAACCCCGGGCTGGGCTGGCTGCGGCACACGCCGGGCGGTAAAAAAAAACACGGAGATTTTCAAACAGAGACAAGGAATATTTACATGGTTGCAGACGTTTGTGGAAATATTAGCAGGACAGTCTAACCAACTAAAGTAAAACGCCAACAAAACTATTTTCAAATTAATTATACGGCTTGGATCCATTTTTTTTAACTGTCGAGGTTTTAATCCTCAAGCATTTATTTGATCCGTCTGAAGTTACTGTAGCTTCTTGTATCATAAACATTTTAGGGCCACGTTCTTCTTTGTACGCAGTCTGCTTAGTAGAGACCCAGAGGCTTTGTCTGCGTATGGAAATTTATTGGTATATAGGGATAATTCTTTAGCTGCAGCTGGGTAATCCCTCCTGCACAGCCTCCTGCATTACAACCCGCTTCTTAATAGCCGCTGGACCGCTCCTGCTTCTCCTGACATCTTCTTCTCCCATCGCTGGGAGCAGCCCGGGTGTTTTGCCCCGCTTGGGGATCTCCCAGTGCGGGAGGAATCCCAGGTTAATGAGAATCCATATTTTATTTTAATTTTATTTTATTTTTCCTTACGTTTACAGGGTTTGATCCTTTAGTCTCCCCAGACAGCTTTACACCTGCGAGTCTGACTCCTTTGGTGCGCGTTTACTGGGGGCTGGTTTTGGAGCTGCCTGCGCGGGCTGCGAACTTGTTTAGCATCAAAAAGGACGGGAAAGCAGCAAAATTGCTCGGTGCTCGCGTTGAGCTTTCCGGAACTGCTCAGAAACCAAATAAATGTCTGTATGTTCGATTGCAGGTGCAGGAAAGGAGTGAAAAATAGCTAATCCCAGGCATTTGTTTAAGACCCCAGAGCCCGGCGGTGGCTGGCTGAAGGAGCGGAGCGGTGGCTTTGTCACTGGGGTCGGGGGGCTGTCACTGGATGCCACATCCCTTGGAAAAGGGCTATCAAAGGCAGAGGGGGGACATGGTCTGGGCTGAGCTGGAGTTTGGCCGAAACCCCAAGTCTGGCAGCTTCACGCTGGTGAAAAGTGTTTGTGTGGCTGCCGGTGACCCCCAGAGTTGGGACCTTGGCGTTGTACTTCTTTCCACGTGATAAGAGGGAGGTTTAATCTGATTCAATTTTCCTCGACAAATATGTGTCATCTTTTAACGGTACTACAAGTGATGTATAAGCATCGAGAAATCCTTGTCTTTTCCTCCTGTTGACCCGTGCAATCCTTTTATGGAGCAACACAAGTGACTCGTGTAAAGCTCTTAACAGCATTAATGGGAACGATGCTGTTCTCCTCGCCAGCGGCACGCCCGGCTCCGCAGCGCCCTGAGCTTGATGGAGGCCGTAAGTGCCCTGAATCTGATGCACTCAGTAATGAAATGAATGCGAAATAACACAAGACACTTCTTATACGTATATAAAATTTTTTTGGGGTAGGCGGACATCCTCTTTCTACCACGCCGTCTTTGCGTTGTAGCCTCAAGTGAGAGTAAATTATGTGTCTGAGCACTTTAATGCACCTTTGTAATGCAAGAGTTGGCTATTATTTTGTGATGAGTGCTGTCTAGATGCGAATGGAGCCTAGGACTTGGCAGCACACCTCTCTTTAAGAAGTTACAGAGCATCAGCTCATCTCTGATGAGCTCTTAGCCCATGGCAGATGTTCCTCAGCTCCCTGCAGGAGAGCTTGACCAGCCTGGACCTTTTCATGCTACAAGCCATGGGGTGAGGGCATGCTGCCTGTGATGGTTGAAGGCAAAAGCATCCGTACACTGGAATATCATCTCCTGTGGTCATGGCATCACCTTGGTGGCACCCAGCTACCCAAGTGAGGAGCGATGGAGTTGAAAGCAAAAGCCAGTCCAGGGAAAGAGTGGACCACGTGGAGATGGTGGCATCAGAGCTGTGGAAGGGATGAGCTGGAGATCAGTAGATTGTTTTACAAGGGCTGGGATAAAATAGGACCTTCTCGTTTAACAGACGGCAGCTTGTGGTGGTGCTCACAGATGCTCTTGTTATCATAGACCCCGTCCTGACCTTCCTCCAGTCTGCTGGGGCAGGTTTAGCCCACTGGTGGATCGTAGTGGGGGGATGAAATATCTGCTGGGGGTTAAGGGAAATCGCCTGTTGAGAGGTGAGGGGGAAAGTGCGGCGGTGCAGCACAGCTGCGTCTTTGGCTGTAATAAGAAAAAATTCCCAGTGGGAATGGCCATGTCAAGCTGTTTGAGGGGGATTTGTGTGGTTGGGGGAGGACTGGAGCTGCAGCCATCCCTGAGCAGTGGGAACAGGGAGGAAATCAAACTGCCAGGCAGGGTCAGACCAAAGCTTCACCCACCCAAGACTGGCCAGAAGAAGATGCCCGGAGGACAGGGCATAATCCTGACTTCTTGCAGCCAACGTTTTAGGCTCTTTCCCATCAGGATGCTTCCTCCAGATCCCTGTGTTTAACAGCTACCGGCGGACCTGTCCTCCGTGAGCTTATCCAGCCCTCCTTTGAAGCCGTAGGTATTTCTGGCTCCCAGAACATCCCCTGACAATGAGTTCCACAATTTAATTACAAGGGGAAAGGAAATGGCCTCGGATAGATTTTTAAACCTGCTGCCTGATCCCTTTATTCCTGTGTTGTCAGAAATGGTGCCTGGAGAGGGATTGAGAAGGGGAAATGAGGGAAAAGGGAGAGAAGGCAGGGCTTGAATTTGGGAATAAAGTATGGGGAGGGGGAGGAACTGCTAAATTAGTACCAAAACGGAGCTTTTCCAGGGATGGGATGCTGATGTGTGCAGTGAATGCACAAGCTTTGGGCAGCACCCAAAAAAATAGAGTACCTCCAGGTTTTATATATATACATATACATATATATATATATAAAAAAAATGTATGTGTGTGTATATATATATATAATTATTATTATTTTCCCATCTTGTGGTCCAGAGAATAGAAAATGGCTGTCTCCCTGGAGATGTTTTTGAAGCAGGACAATAAATAGCATCCCTGGGACTTCACAGCTCGCTCTTTCAGCTGCGTGTTCTTCTAACAAAAAAAAAATGCGCATCTTGGATTTTCCACGTCGGCTCCCAGTGAGTAGGTGATTTCCTTCAGGATTTGCACTGTTTCAGGATGTCCCCAGCAAATATGGTTTCATATAGACACCTTCGTGTGTTTCATAGTGATTTCTTCTTTCACGGTTTGTAAATATTTCACCCGTTTTTAAATTATTCATTCATTAAGTGGCTTGGATGGGAGAAGAAATCATGCTTAAAATATATGTGAAGGCTTAAAACACTGAAAGGATGTGAAAAAAATTATTTGGGAAATTATTTTTACGCTGGAATGAGCCCTGCTGAAGTACTGGGAGGGGATGGGAGATGAAGGGATGTGGTGTTGCGATGGATCCAGCTCAGGCTGGGAGGCTGCTGGGGGGTTTGCAGGGGAGGGCTCGACGTGGGGTGGGATTTGGAGAATGGTCCCTGCCCGGGGGTGCTGGGGGGCTGGAACGGTCCCTGCCTGGGGGTGTTGGGGGTGGCAATGGGCACTGCTGAGCTCAGGGAGCCGGTGGCTGCACGGAGGGGTCCCCAGGTCCTGCAGACCTGGCAGGTTCTTGGTTGTGTTGGTGGTGGTTACAGAAATAAAAGAAATACAGAAATAACAATTCTCCGGCTTATTAATAACCTACAATTTGTGCAGAATAATTATTCAGTTCAGAGTCGCAGCTGACTGAAATTGCATATTAAATCCCTGTCTCCCACGTGGCTGCGTGTCCCTTGCTGAACCGTAAACCTTTGCTTTAACTCCACCTGCCTCTAAGCAATGAAAAGTAAAGGTTAAAATGCTGCTCGTGTTTGTTTTTTTTTGCTTGAAGGAGTAACATGTGGCAGCGACACGCACTTTTATAGTGCCTCTATTCCGGGATCTCGAAACGTCATCGGGCTGTTAATTAATTAAAGCCTGTCAAGACCTTCACGAGCAAAGGTGGTGGTTTTTATCACTGATAGCCAAGCGATTTGAGCTGCTGTATGGGGCCTTGTGGGGAAGGAAGGGAAACCTGGATGTTTTAGAAATGGGAAGCAGAGGCAGAGACAAGCAGGGCTAGGGGGGCAGGTGAAGACCTTGTGGATGGGGAAACTGAGGCAGAGCAAGGCTGCGTGACTAGAGAAGGTTGGGGAGAGCCGGGAGTTAGATCTTGGACTAGTGCCCCATCCCTAAGAGGTCTTTGCCCTTGACTCCCGTGGCTGATGGTGTTATCCCAACCTCAACACAACATCTCCAACCACAGCTAAGCATCTCGGTGTGGGGCAGCTCCGGGGTTCATCCACCCTTGATCATTCCTTTGCGTTTGCAAAAGCTCTCGGTCAGGTGTTTTTGAAGGTTACCTTCAAAAGCAAAACACTTGCTTGAGAAAACTGAATAAAAGGCTCCAAACAGCCAGGCTCTGGCCAGGAGCCAGCATGATGTTCCCTAATCTTCTTCTGTAGTGCTCGTCATCTTCGCTGTGTTCTTACAGTCTAAGGTAGAGGTTTGTTATTGCCTTCTATGCTGGCTTTGGACCGTTCTCGCCTTCTCGAACCCGGCTGCCATCAGGACAACAAAGTGGCTTTTAAATTAAGCCTCGGGTTTTCATAGTCTGGTAGGTCATCATGTCAAACCCTGACGCTGCGCTAGGCAATGGATTTTAATGCTGCTGTCTGGTTCTTCTCCGCTGCCCAACCAAAGGGGCTTTAGGGCATTTTTGGGTTGCATCAGCCAAGCAGACGTGTGAGCCGGGGTGCGTGTCTTGGGGGTGGTAGCGAGGAGGTCCGTGTGTGATGCTGCTCCCCCAAAGTGGGCCACCGACCCTCCCCAAAAACCCCTGGGGTGGTTTGGGGGAGGCAGGGCCCTCCAGGACACGACCCTTTAGGGAGATGTCTTCTGTACCTGCCCCATCGCGCCTTCTCGCGCGCTCGGGGGCGATGCCGCAGCTTCCCGATGGCTCCCGCAGTAGACGGCTCAGCCCCGCGCCCCCGCCAGCAGCAGGATCAGCCTCCCCTTCGCTGCCCAGGCAGCTGCAGACGCCGCTCCGCTGGCCTGCCAACAAAAAACTGCTTTTTCCCTGTCTTATTTTGGATTATTGCAGCATTTCTCGCTCTCCCGGGGAACCAGCGTGTGCAGAGCTGGTGGCACCTGCGCTGCCGGTTGAGTTTGGCTGCCGAGGCTGAGCCGCCTCTGGGTTTTGACCCGGCTTTGTGCGGTTTTGATGGGCAAAGACCATCAAAGGGGGGGACAAAAAAAAAAAAAAAAAAAAGGCATTGGGAAATTGCTGTGTGTGTTTTTGGAAAGTGTATGGCTTTCCTAAAGCATCTCACCGCACAAAACAGCCTTGCTGTTGGAAGAAAAACCCGGTTGGTAGCTGGTGCCGTCGCCAAGATCAACCCAAAGCTTTTTCCAGCGAGGCTGTTCGTGTTTGCTTCCCTCAGATAAGGTGGTGGGGCTGGTTGGACCCCGTCTCGCCTCCCACTGCTGTCCAGCCCCTGTGGGGCTCATGTCAGTGACGTTCCCAGTGAGTTTCATCATGGTTTGGCGATGGCCGGACCCTTTTGGTGGACGCCTGAGGTCCCTTGATAAAGGGCAAAAGAAACACGAGGCTCTTGCCAATCTATGCAGCCCCTCTTCTCTGACTTCTGGTTTTCCCCTTTTTGCCATGGCTGATTTTCTTGGAAGGCAACACACTGTCCACATCAGCTCTACCCTCTGCTGTCGGTATAATATATTTGGGGACAGCCCTTCTCTTTCCCCTAGTGCAGGCACAGCCACAAAACCAAGTTCATCAGTCAAGTTCACAAAACCTGCTACAGCACAGCCCTGTCTCGCTAAGGGCCTTTCAGGCTCTTGCGGTGCATGAGGCTATTTAATTTTCTCAGCAGTGTGCCCAGGTAGCGGCTGTGCCCCTCTGTCCTTTTGGGCTCCGTTGGCGCCTGGCGAGCCATTTCCATCAGTGCTGGGATGCTGGATGGAGAGGGCTGGAGCCGGACAATGCTTATGGATGGTCCCCAGTGGCGTGGAGGAACTCTTACCCATCACATGTGTGTCAGCAGGATGGCAGCATTTGAACAGGAATTTGACTTGTAGCACCCATCGCTTTCCAGCCGAAGAACTTCAAGAAAGACAAGGAACTGCTGGAGAGAGTCCAGCCATGAAGATGATCAAGGGACTGGAGCATCTCTCTGCTGAGGAAAGGCTGAGAGCCCTGGGGCTGTTCAGCCTGGAGAAGACTGAGAGGGGGCCTCATCAATGCTGATCAATATCTAAAGGGTGGGCATCAAGAGGATGGGGCCAGATTCTTCTCCGTGGTGCCCAGTGACAGGACAAGGGGCAACGGGCACAAACTGGAACGTGGGGATTTCCATCTCAATGTGAAGAAAAACTTCTTTCCTGTGAGGGTGGCAGAGCCCTGGCACAGGCTGCCCGGAGAGGTGGTGGAATCTCCTTCTCTGGAGGTATTCCAAACCCACCTGGACGCGTTCCTGTGCGACCTGCTCTGGGTGACCCTGCTCTGGCAGGGGTTTGGACGAGGTGTTCTCCAGAGGGCCCTTCCCACCCCTACCAGCCTGTGATCCAGCTCTCAGTGGTGCTGCTGGAGCACCGGGATGGACTCGACGTGTGGCCGGTGGTGGCTCTGGCTGCGATGCTCCTGCAGCACAAGGGCTCTGCACGGAGCAGCACATCGCCGCCGTGCTGGACCTGCCCTCTCAGCGCTTCCCTTCGCTGTTAGAACTGTTACAATGCTTGTTTTCTTTTCTTAATCAGGTCCAGCAGGTCTGATGGCATCATACGTAATGAGCTTTGGAAGGTAAATCTGTTTTGATGCGTGTTTGACAAACTCCACAGTGCTTTTGTCAACTAGTTTTCGCGGCTCCCGTTGGCTGGGAGAAGCCCGAGTGCCCAAATCGATAAGGTTCCGCTTGGATAATTGAGATGGGAATTTGGTTCGTTATGAAAAGTGGCTGCTGAAGTGGATAATTGCAGATCTTGAGGTGTTTGTCCTCTTTGCTAGTTTAGATGGAAGAAAATTTAGGTGCCATTTCACAGGTTTACAGGTACAAAATTACTTCTGTGGGGATACTGTGCCTGTATTGATGGGGTAGCAAAGCTGAACGGCTCGTATTTCTTTGTGCTTTGGAGGAAAACAGATGAAAAGTAAAAGCGCCGGGGGCTTTGACAGCGAGCGGCTGTTGGTTGGAGGGGGTGATCCTGCGGCTTCGCACCGTCCCTTTCTGCGGAGACAGGGATCCCTCCTCCTGCTTGGCCTGTAGTGTTCCGTGAAAAGTCCAACTGTAATTGCGTTTTTATGTCTACTTAATGCATTTGGCAAAGTGTGGGATAATCCGCCTCCCCGTTCTGCTCAGTCGGCCGGCGAAGGCACCCAGGGTGAGGGCTGCTCCCCAGGAAGGACGGACACCGGGGACCCTTCCCAGCGCTGCTGTGATGGGGAGAGCTCATGGCTTGTGCTTCCAAAGATGCTCTGAGGTCTTCAGTGTGGTACGATTCCAGCAGGTTACTTACGTATTCATTCATTAACCTTTATTCAGTCACTGGGTTTTAAGTGTGGTTCGATCCAGGCACCTGCTGAGGTCCTTCCCATTGGACTGGGGCACCAGCGTGCAATAGAAATGTTAAAAAGAAATAATACTGCTGATGCAGAGCGATAGTGTTGAGTCTTCTTGACATGATTCGAGCTTTAAGTCAAGTTTTCTTGGGGTGGTGGCCTCTCTGCAAAGTGCCCTGAATACTGGCTTTTCTCGGGTAATAACAAATATCAGCAGTTGCGTAAAGCCCCTGATGCTTTACGCACTATTTCTGCAAATAATCCTGGTTTGCAATTCACCCTTGGGAGAAAAAGACTTTAAATTATCAAGGCACTAAATATTTTGCAATGAAGGATGGGAGATAAAGCTCTTGGCAGAAACAAATTGCCGGGGAGAGGTTGTTCTCTGCGGTGCATTTGGTACGTTAAAGTATTATGAGAAATAATGTGCCGGGGGGGGACTGGGAATTCATCATTTGATCAAAAGATTTGCTCCTCTCTTAAAAAAGCAGCTGCTCGGTGCAGGCTTTCCATAGCCCCTGTAAATAAGGGGTGCCCCAAGGCACATGTGTGGGTCCCCAAGCTGTCCCCGCTCACCCTGGGGCTGAAGGTGGCCCGTTATGGTTGAGGTGGTGAAGGGTGGTGGCCAGGAGGTCTCTGTCCTGCCTCAGCTCCACCACCCCAGTGTTTAAAGCCACGTTGGTGTTCTCAGTGCTCCCCTGAGGACAGGTTTTCGGGGAGGTTGGGTTGCGGCAGTCGGGACCCCTGCCATCGGCCCAAAGCTCCTCCGGTCCCCTCCCTCCCGCTCAGGTGGTTCTGTATCTGTTCTCCAGGAACAGGAGATGCTGGTTCATCGTGTGGGTGTGATGTGTGTGTCCTGTGTCGTTGGTAAATCAGGGGTGTGCCAGTGGTGCGAAATGGAGGATCTTCCAATTAGTGATTTTGCCACCTGTTGCTTATGCATGTCCTCAGCACAAGAAGGACATGGACCTGTTGGAGCGGGGCCAGAGGAGGCCCCGGAGATGCTGGGAGGGCTGGAGCCCCTCTGCTGTGAGCACAGGCTGAGAGAGCTGGGGGGGTTCAGCCTGGAGAAGAGAAGGCTCCAGGGAGGACTTAGAGCCCCTTCCAGTCCCTGAAGGGGGTCTACAGGAAAGCTGGGGAGGGACTTTTTACAAGGGCATGGAGTGATAGGATGAGGGGTGATGGCTTCAAACTGGAAGAGGGGAGGTTTAGATGAGATATTAAGTAGAAATTCTTTGCTGTGAGGGCGGTGAGCCCCTGGCCCAGGTTGCCCAGAGAAGCTGTGGCTGCCCCATCCCTGGAGGGGTTCAAGGCCAGGTTGGACGGGGCTTGGAGCAACCTGGGCTGGTGGGAGGTGTCCCTGCCCAGAGCAGGGGGGTGGAACAAGATGATCTTTAACGTTCCTTCCAACCCAAACCATTCTATGATTATATAGAGCTATATATATATATATTTATGTAATTTTATCCATAACAGCTCCCCTTTGGAAAGAGATTTGAAACATGAACCATGGGGGTTCAAACCCCGGAGTGCTCCCAACATTGTATTTTATCTTCTTAACATTTCCAAGCAACCGTCATCCTTACGGCGACGTTGTGTCCAGCCTGGGGCAAGCGAAGGGAGGGCAGCCGTGCTGACGGGGACGCTGGCCCCTCTCGGGCTCTTCCTCGGCGCCGTGTCCCCAGTAGAAAGCTTTCAGCTTCTCTTTCTCTTTGCAGGAGACCTCTGCAACTGCAGCGCCGTGGGGAGCGTCGGCGCGGCCGAATGCGACGCCGTGACGGGGCAGTGCCCGTGCCGGCAAGGCTACACCGGGCTGCGGTGCGAGAGCTGCGCCCAGGGCTTCCACCCGGAGCAGAGCAGCCGGGGGTGCCGTCCCTGCGGCTGCAGCCCCCCCGGCTCCCGCAGCCCCCACTGCGATGAGTAAGTAAGGCGACGTTTCGCTGAGTCCTCCCGTGCGCGGCATTGGGATTTTTGGGGACGTTTTGGGATTCGGGATGCAGATGGGGCAAGAACGGATCTTGTCATCTGGTGATAGTGTTTAAAAAAAAAAAAAGAAAAAAAGGGAAGAAAAAGCAGGAAGGAAGAAGAAGCTGGCCTTATAAAAATTCATGAAGCGTATTCTTCCTCTCTTTCAAGATCTGGATTATAAAAATATCCATAGCTGTGGCAAAAGCCCTGGCAGCCCACAAGGGAGTTAACTTGCATTTCTGCGTTTATGGAAGCAGAACCTCGCCTCTAATGCCCTCTGCATCCATTAGAGCCCATCGGCCGGGACCACCTTCCAGCTAGAGCTCGGGAGGGGAGCAGAGGAGCTTTGGAGAGGTGTGTTTTCCAAAGGGATGTTCGTTACACCAGGGACATGCCAAGCTTTGTGCCTTGCCCTTGCCCAGCATCCTGAAGCAAGCGTTGGCCTGTCCGCAGTGTCGGCTCCTGCTTTGCCTGGCGCGAAACCCCGCTCCTCCTCTGCCTCGCTGGGTCAGGAGAGTCACCGTAGCTGATGCTTTGAACCCTTGTATAATGAATGTGTTCCTCTTCGCTTCACCTTACCCACCATCACGTTTTGCCCTTTAAAAGCCAGCACACAATTATTTTTTTCCCAACTTCCCCTGGTCTGTCCGTCATGTGTTGCTGAACCGAGGGTGTCACTGGGGTCTGAGCAGCAGCCTGACCCTCTGGGGCTCGTGCTCCTTGGAGAAGACCCCCCCGACAAACAAACCCCCCTGCGGCGACTTCCAGCCTTCCCGGGCTCCCTTCTCCTGCTGCCACCAGGACGTTGGCAGTGAAGGCGTTCCCAGAGCCCCCGACCCTTCTGCTTCTACTGTGTCCAGTTCTGGGCTCCCCGGTTCCAGAAGGACAGGGAACTGCTGGAGAGGGGACAGCAAAGGGCGACCAAGATGCTGAGGGGACTGGAACCCCTCTCTGATGAAGAAAGGCTGAGGGATTTGGGTCTCTTTAGTCTGGAAAAAAGACAACTGAGGGGGGTCCTTACCAACGCTTATAAATGCTGACAGGGTGGGTGTCAGGAGTATGGGGCCAGGCTTTTTTTCAGTGGTGCCCAGCGACAGGACAAGGGGTAACGGGCACAAACTTGAACATGGGAAGTTCCACCTAAACATGAGGAGGAACTTCTTTCCTGTGAGGGTGGCAGAGCCCTGGCACAGGCTGCCCCGAGAGGTGGGGGAGTCTCCGTCTCTGGAGACATCCCAAACCCGCCTGGACGCGTTCCTGTGCCACCTGCTCTGGGTGACCCTGCTCTGGCCGGGGGTTGGACTGGGTGATCTCCAGAGGTCCCTGCCAACCCCTGCCAGTCTGGGATTCTCCGGGCAGGCGCAATGGGCTCCTGCTGCCCCTGCTGCCTCGTGCCGGCACCAGCCGTGTTGTGTTTTAGGTAGGGTTTGGTCCAGGCTCGAAATGTGGGGAACACCTGCGCTTCCCTGCCCAGGCTGGGGCTGAGGCAGAACCCAAATGTTCTGCAGGGACACGCTGTCTGTCACTATTTTATACATTATTTTTCTTTCCAAACACCCAAACCCTCTGCTGATGTCCTTTCCTTTTTTTTTGTTCAAATGCTGTGTTTTTCTGCTTGCGTAAGCTGTGAAAAATCAGAACTTTAGTCAACTGGAGCATTGCTTTTGAGTGACCTTCTTACTAAAAAAGGTGATTTTTGGGGGTGGAGAGTGTAGAGTTTTTCACTTGTGTTTTTTTAGTGGTTGTTTTAGGTATGGGAAGATGTGCCTGGAAGCACCAGGGTTTGCCACAGAGTCAAAAAATCTTGAGTTTGGTCAGATCTACTGGGAAGGAAAACTGGGCAGAAAGGCAGACGGGGCAATGTTTGAGGGCTGGGAGAGGAGGGAGGCGTTACTGGAGCAACTGGGCTAACTGGGGAGGGTGCCCCGACTGTGAGTCATGGGGCAACGGGCAAAGCGCGGCCGTGGGTGACGTCTCCCGACATCTCGCTGCCTGGAGCGAGCCAAGGAACGCCCTGGGGAGCTGCAGGTGAGATGCTCCCAGTTGTGAGGGAGAACGAGGTGGAGCTCACGCACGTAATGAGCCATCCCACCCCACCCCGACGCGCACGGGCCCAGAAATGGCAGAGAACCTCCCTAGCTTCTCCTCTTCAGCACCATTTTACAGCCTTGTGGGAGATGCAGATCCTCAGGCATTTAGAGGAGGCAGCATAGGGCAAAATCTGGAGGAAGAGGATTTGGGGGAGGAGGACCGATGTGAACAGAGAGCGCTCTGTTATTTCCCTTCCCTGCTCGGTGGGGTTTGCTGCAGCCGGGGATGACCTCTGGGTGTTTAAAAAGAGGAAAATTAGGTCAGTTGTCTGTGTTGTAGGGCTGGGGGCACCAGTATGGCTGTGAGATGGGCAGCCGCGTGCGTAACGATGTGTACGGGGAAGTGAAGGGGGATGCAAAATCTGGCAGGGCAAACGCACCCGTGGTTTCTGTTGCGTTAAAGCGGGGCGGCTGCAGGTGGCAGAAGGATGGGGCTGGGCACATCTCCTGCGGCCGGGGTGGACGGTGGAGGTACCTGGGTACCGAGGTGCATCCCTGCGGCGGGGTCTGTCCCGTCAGGTGGGACAGCCCCTTCGGCATTGCAAGGAGATGTGTCTGTGAATCCAGGAATAAGCTTTTTGGCTCTTGAGTTGGAGACACTGGGTCTGGAGCTCTGGCTTTGGTGTCTACCTGCCGCCGAGTCCCTGGAGGGGTGGTGCGTGTCCCTCCAGTCCTGCGGGCCATCAGTCCCTGCTTGGGATGAGACACCCAGGCGTTGCCCAACACCAGCAACCGCCTTCTCTTCTGTTGACATTAAAAATACTGTAAGCTGATCTATTTATTTATTTATTTTCCAATGTGCCAGCCCAACTCCCAACTCGCAGGAGTTAATTCCCATGTGCTGGCTTAAGAAGGAAAAGAAAAAAAAAAAAAAAAGACGGCTGTTCAGATGGGTCTCTGAGTAAAACAGCAGCGTAATTCTGGACTTTGACCCTTTTCGAGGGCGGCTGATGGGAGAGGCCGACTGCCCGCAGGCTGAGCTCGGGACACGCAAAACGTGCCTGAGAGGTTTCAATCAGCTCACCCGGGCTTTTGTAAAACTGCCTTTTCAAGGACCACCATACGATGATTATTAGTATTATTTCTAGGCGTGCTCGATGGCTGGCCAGATGGCACACCCAAGCACGCTGTTTATTAACTAGACCTCAAATGCAGACCATCAAATAAAAATAATAAAAAAAAAAAAAGCCCTTTCCTGAGGCAGACAGTTGATTCTGGGAGTGAACATTGACCTGACATGCTGTCGCTATGAATGGCCTCCACGGCTGCTAATCAAAGGTCTGTTTTAGTGTTTTTTTTAATTTTGAGTATCTGGGGAGATCCACACAGATCCCCCTCTGGGATGGCAGAGGGTTTCCGAGTTCTGCTTTGGGTGATTTTTTTCGGTTAGATGACGAGCTGTGTGTAAGTGGAGCTGGAGCTTGCTGTGGGGCTGGATGCGATCCTGGGCTGCTCGGGGAGGGCTGACACATCTCAGGGAGGGGGAGTGTGTTGTCCCTGTTGCGGTAACGCCTAGAAACCTCAGATAAAACCACATTTCCCTGGGTTGGATGCTGTGTCGATGCTTGCTAAAGATAGCTGTGGCCTGGAAGTGTTCATAGTCCATAGAGGAAGGGTGGAGAAAGATGCTGAAGTTTCAAGGGCCATGGTCAAGGTCACGGGGTAGCGGAGAACAAGGACGGTGACTCACGTGGGTGCTCCCGCTGCGAAGCCCTGGGATGGTGCCTGGTGGTGGCCCCAGCCCATGGCGACGTGACCCCAACCGGGAGCTGCCCCCCACCAGCTGCACCTCACGCCATCTTTTGGGCACCTCGCGTTGAAAGCCGTATTGCCCATCTGTCCTCCTCCAAGGCAGCAAGAACATGGTGGAGGAAGCAAAGGTGAAGGAGATGCTGCTGGAGAAGATGACCACCCCCAGGCTGGCCAGCCCGCATCTCCCAGCCTTGCACCCCTGGGCATTTATTTTTCTTTTTTTCTTTATGTGAGCAGGGTCCTCTGCCTGGGCTCTCATCTCCCTCTCCCTGGGCAAGGAGCTGAGCCGGAGGCAGCAGAGGTGGACTGGGGGGGATGGTGGTCTCCAGCCCTCCTGACCAGGGCAGCGGTGGGAGCGCTGGGGCACCTCGCAGTGTTCCTGCAGCCCCCCCGCACACCTCTGCCCTCCGCGTCCTGCGGTGGGGCTTCTCCCAAAACGCCACTCCTGTCCCCAGCTGGCACTGGGAGCCGGCACCACGGGCAGCCCCGGGAAGCGCAGGGCAAGGGGAAAAGGGGTTCGGGTCGGGGGAAGCCTTTCCCCACTGCAGAGCAGCCATCGATCACGGAGCCGCACAGACACAGCTATTTAAATGCATGCGGAAATAATTTCCCTGTGTAAGCCCGTCCTCTGGCTGGTGGATTTAAAGGAGCAGGAAGAGGCAGCGCGTGGTACCCTCCTGGTGAGCAGATTTCAAATGACTCTGCATTTTTTTTTTAAATTTATTTATTTTTACCTTGCCAGCAGCACTGGCCGTCCCCACACTGGTCTGCAAACGTGGCCGAAAACTGGCCGAGGGGAGCCCAGTGCATCCCAGTGCTCGGGGGCCACTGGCTCGTCCGCTGTGTGCTGGTGCAGGGAAGGAGAGGTGATTTACCCCGATTTACCTCTTGCAAGGCATTTGTTCGAGGTTTTCCTAGCCCAGCGCGTAGGATATTGTGGCTTTTCTATGAAGTGTGGCCCCGCAGGCACAGGAACAGCGTCATTCGCCCACGAGCACCCCACAATGTGGGATGTGAAGGGAGGAGGAGGAGGAGGGCTGCGAAGCAGAGAAGGTGCAATGAGATGCTGCTGCCTGGCAGAAGGGTTCAGCCCTCGATTCCCTATTTCCCTGTGAGGTTTTGTGTTTGAAGCTAACTTATATGTGTCTTAGGGAAGACACGGTGATGCACCCTTCAGCTCCTGTTGCACTGATGATACCTGTGCTAGGGAGCGAGGGGAGCGCTGCGGCCGCTGTGGGGTGTTGAAGGATTGCCCCGGGGTTTCGCTAATCCTGAGTGAACCACCTAAACTGGGTTAGGTTTTTCCAGTTCCCATAAAAAGCTCTAAACAAAACACACTTAATATGCCATCACTGTCCCTACTGAAACCCCATGCATGTTAAATTGGGGTCTGGATCAATGTAAGTGGTTCCCTCTGCCCATGCCTCAGTTTCCCCCAAGCAGAAGGGTGATGGGAAGCAGAGGCTCCGATGTGCTGCTTGGAGGTGACACTGGCCTTGGTTCATGCCCTGCTCTGAAACACTCTGCCCGAGTGTGCAGGGCTCTGCTCCTTCGCTGGCCGAGCTGCCTTTCCGTGCTGGAGGCTGGGAGACGGCTCTGCTGCGGGTAATCCCGGCTCATGCCGCAGGCTCGGCTTAGGTCATGCTAGAGAGAGCTGCTGTCACTCATTTCCATTTAAAAAAAAAAAAGGAAAAAAAAAAGATAAAGCATGCCTATAAATGCCAAAGTGTCCAAGTGTTAATTCAGTGATGTTTTACCCCCTCAAGGTGATCTCCTGCTTTGTGTTTGTATGAAAAAGAATTCAGGCAGAGCATCCCTGAGAGCACTTACGGCTGTCCCCTGGAGCGGGGATGCCGTGTGCTGGGCAGTCACCATCGCCGTGTGCTGCCTTTGTCCTGGGCTTCTCTTTGGAGAGGCTGATCTCGTGGCCCGAGCTCATACGGATTTGCAAGAGCATCGCTGCTGAGAGGAAGGTCAGCAGCACCCGACAGTGTTCTTTGTTGAGGTCTTTGAATAAGGGCTGGGGTTTCTGGAGGAGCTGGGCAGGGAGAGCCGCTGGCTGGGTTTGCAGAGGTGGTGGGATGGGAAAAGATGGCAAGAGACCGTGGAAGGGGAGAAATGATAAGGAACATGGGACCTGATGGCGCTGGGAAGCACCCAGGTGGGTCACGGACTGGACCCACCTTGAGCATTATGCGATGTGAAGCTACACAGGGCAGAATTTGTTGGTCAAAAGATGCAGATCCATTGAAATTCAAGGCTTATGTGGAGCTTCACCAGCCTGGGCAGGAGGGGTTTGAGATGAGAGAGACCTCGTGTTCCCAGGGCTTCTGTCCATCCCCACCACAGGAGGTTATCTGGGGGGAGGCAGTGGAGTTCTCATTTTGCGTAGAGAAAAATCTTCATTTTCTGCCTTCAGAGTGCCATCGCGCTTCTGAAATGCCTTTTCTTTGCGTGGGAACTGTATTTCCATCCTACTGTATTTTAGCAGTGCAGTAAACCACATCGGGCACTGCGCCCCTTCGGAGATAAGACCTTGGGAGCCCAACTTCTCTCAAGGACTTATTTTTTAAAAAATCAAACGAAAATCAAACCAAAAAAAAAAAAAACCTTTTCCCCCTATTTTAAAAGGACTGCTCTCCCTTTATAGATCGGCTGAGCACAAGCGGTGGCTCATTATCTCCCAGTAATGCCTTGTCAGCATCAGTCTGCAGAGAACAGATTTTTTGTAGCGGAAATTGTTACATGCGGACGTCATAAAAGCAGAAGAATACCCTGTTAGAGCATATTTTTCTGTGTGCTTTAATTATCTACACCTCTCTCCTATTGCAGACTTTTATATCCTTTACCTCCGATTAGCTCTCCTCTTCTCCTCCCCCGCAAGCAGGTAAATATTGTACCTGCACCCATTTTCATTGGGTTGCAGACAGGGATGGGAAATGAATGAGTGACTGGCCGCAGCGGCGGCGGAAGGTAGATGGTTATCATCTTCCCTACAATAATTGTGGCTTCTCCGAAATCCTGGTATTTTGTTGATTTTTCCAGCCGGCTTTTCCGTTCCCGTGTTGCCTGTTGCAGACTTGCTGCTCTGGTAAACATTGACTGCTCTCAAAAAAAAATATATTGGCACAACTTTTTAAGGTCTTATGGTTGAATTCTGGCTTGGGGAGGTGGTGTCCAGCCTGGATTCAGGTGGTGCTTGTTGCCTGTGGCTTTTTCTGCTGCCTGCAAGGAGGCATCAGGAGAGATCTGGGGGATGGAGGGACTATGTTGGGCAAAACCAGTGTGTCCAGCATGGACAAGGGCCATGAGCAAGGGCCACGAAGATGATCCGAGGGCTGGAGCACCTCTGCTATGCGGACAGGCTGAGGGAGTTGGGGCTGTTCAGCCTGGAGAAGAGAAGGCTCTGGGGAGACCTTATAGCGGGCTTCCAGTGCCTGAAGGGGGCCTACAGGAAGGATGGGGAGGGACTCTTTATTGGGGAGTGGAATGGTAGGACACGGGGTAACGGTTTCAAACTGCAAGAGGGTAGATTTAGACTGGATATCAGGAAGAAATTCTTTATTGTGAGGGTGGTGAGCCCCTGGCCCAGGTTGCCCAGAGAAGCTGTGGCTGCCCCATCCCTGGAGGGGTTCAAGGCCAGGTTGGACGGGGCTTGGAGCAACCTGGGCTGGTGGGAGGTGTCCCTGCCCGGGGCAGGGGGTTGGAACTAGATGATCTTTAAGGTCCCTTCCAACCTGAACCATTCTATGATTCTGTGAGTAGTCCCATCTCCCTCCCTTCCCCATTGATGTGTCCTCCTGTGCGTCGAGGTTGCCTGTCCCATCCCTGTATTGCTGTGATCTCCAGGGGATGCTCTGGGAAGCCGGGACCTAGCATTTGGGGTTGAGATTTTGCGGTCAGTTAGGCTTTTCCTGCTCCTCCTCGTGCCAAACTGTAGAGGACCCCATCCAGCCTCCCTCTCTGGGGCCACTGTGCTCTTCCCATTGCTTCCACCCTCCCCAGCCACCGAGGTCCCAGGGGGGGAGGCACCCGTAGGAGACATCCCAGCCGGCGGCTGGAGATCCCCAGCGTTCCCAGCAGCGCGGGGCACCCTCGGCGGGGGAGAGGGGGCCACGGAGGCGGCGGTGGCCAGACAAGGTGGCCCTTTGACATTTACAGAACAGCCTTTCAGAGCTGTGAAGTGTCCCCCGCTCCCGTCGAGGGCTGCCATATAGACGCACGCCGTCCCCCCGGCACAAAGCGAGGAATGCGGCGCACAATGGCCCAATGTTCGCTGCAATAAAGCCCCGCTTCTTCTGCCCTCCACAAAGGCAGCTCTGAGCGGGGCGCGGGGCTCGGCCCCCGTCCCACCAACCCTTCCGCCAACGCCTTTCGGCCCCGACGTGGGGCTTTTTCCTGCTATCTACATCCCCACGTGCTGCTACTCAAATTAATTGACCCAAAGGAAAATGAACACGTGGGTTACGAGGGTTCGCGGTTTGCTCGGGGTGAGCGTTAACAGCGTTGGTTTTCCATGGAAGCGTCTCGGAGCGTTTAGCTTTCAAATGTTAACTTTTCTACATTGCCCAGAAAAACGTTAAGAGAGTTTTATCCCCTGGCTGCTGTCAGACATCACAGAAAATCAGCACAAAAGGAGCTGGGCTCGCTGGAGAAACGCACCATTTTTAGCGACATCTCTTCTGAATCCTCCTCATCTCGCGCACCATCCTTTTGTCTTATTCCATCAAAGTGTGACAAAGCCCTTTCATAAGGCTTGTTTTACAGATGCTCGTAGTTCAGCAACGCCTTTTGCCTCGTTCGGAGGGAGCGCTGTGGTTGCTGTTAATTGTCTGCGTTCCAGGAACGGCTCCGAGCCCTGCTGGGGCGAGTGATGTGTCGGGGAAGGGCTGGCGGGAGCCCTCGCTTTCCTCTTTCCCAGGGCGGCACAGCCCCTCACCGGCTCCTCTGGGGACGGTCCTGGCGAGTGAGGTGGCCCTGGGAGACGCTGTGGTGCCAGGGGGGAGCGGATGCTCTGTGCTTCAAGGGGAAGACGGTAAATGTACGTCACAAAGCTCTCCTTCCAAGCCATGGGGGTTTTTGCGTGGCTCATTCACATGGTGTGGCCTGGTTTGAGACCCAAAAACTTCCCAGTCTCATATGTTTTTAAAATAAAGGCACAAAAGCACGGTGCTGGACCCTTTTGGCTGGCTCTGCCGTGCTGGGACAGTTCCGGGCCTCTCAGTGGCAGCTGGGCATCCGGGTTTTCCTGGCAGGTTTTTCAAAATGAATTTCTCCCTTCCCTCCTCCTTGGTGGGGAAAAAAAAACAAAAGAAGAAAATAAATGATTAGAGCTTGCAAAGGGTTTTCTGTTACACCATGAAACCGTGCACAGCATGCCTCCAAACAGCCCTTACGGCTATGGTCCTCCGTCTTCCCATCCATCTTGTGTCTGTCATGCCCCTGCTAACTTAAGGGTGTTTCTGTGGAGGAGGAATCGACACCCATCACAGATGCAACTGCACATCGCAATCTTTCTCAGACCACAGATATTTTAATGCTTTTTTTTTTTGTCTCTCCTTGTGATGAGGCCTGGGGTTCCCATGCTGTCCTCTGCCGAGCAAGCAGGGTTCGGGCATTGCCCAAGCTCCCAGGCGGAGCCCGTCCCGTCCGTGTGTCCTTCCCCGGCCATCGGACCTGGCAGAAAATGACCTGCAGGATGTTCTGCAGCTTCGGGCCAGGCATGAGACGGTGTTTGGAGGTGTTACCTGTTCTCTGTCCTCTGCTGCTAGGATGGTTCCAAGTGGGGTCAAAACTCTCTGCAATCCTCCTGTTTAACAGCACCCGGAGGATGGCAGGGGCTTGGACTATATGACCTCCAGAGGTCCCTTCTTGATCACAGAATCATTCTGTGATTCTGTGAATGCACAGAGCTGGGGGTCTCTGTTGTGTCCCTGTAACTTCCGTATCTGTAAAACTTCAGTCCCGTGTACAATCCCACCATGGGAATGGTTTGTTGCCACTGGTGGCACAAATCCCTTGGTGGGTGGTGGGATTTCCTGCATCCTGGGCTGGTTCCCCTGGGGCGGAGTAGAAGTGCAATCAGCCTGGCTTTTGCAGACATGTTTTGGGCTGTAGGCTGTTCCCTGTTACCCAAAGAATCATAGAATGGTGAAGGCTGGAAGGGACCTGGTTTCAGCCACCCTGCCATGGGCAGGGACACCTCCTACTAGACCAGCAATATTAGAAGATGCTGGGAGGGCCAGAGCCCCTCTGCTGTGAGCACAGGCTGAGAGAGCTGGGGGGGTTCAGCCTGGAGAAGAGAAGGCTCCGGGGAGACCTTGGAGCCCCTTCCAGTCCCTAAAGGGGCTCCAGGAAAGCTGGGGAGGGACTATTTACAAGGGCATGTAGCGACAGGATGAGGGGTGATGGCTTGAAACTGGAAGAGGGAGGTTTAGATGAGATATTAGGAAGAAATTCTCTGCTGTGAGGGTGCTGAGCCCCTGGCCCAGGTTGCCCAGAGAAGCTGTGGCTGCCCCATCCCTGGAGGGGTTCAAGGCCAGGTTGGACGGGGCTTGGAGCAACCTGGGCTGGTGGGAGGTGTCCCTGCCCAGGGCAGGGGGGTGGGACTAGATGATCTTTAAGGTCCCTTCCAACCGAAACTATTCTATGATTCTATGATATTTGGCTTTTCTTTACACCCCCCTCCCCAGTGTCTGCTGGCATGGCCGCATCCTGCCGGCGGGTGCCTCCAGCCCCGGGCTGTCACCCTGCAGCCATCGCCACAGCAGCTCCTAAGGCACAACGTGGAGCCCAAGGGCTGAGGGCCATTAGATGCACCCCGGGGGGGTCCCCAACCTGGCGCAGCCCTCGCCCCCTGAGGGTCGGATCCCTCGGTGTTGGATCCAAGCCTTGCACAGGGTCTGGTTAATCACTGCCTGCTCCTTCTGCCAGCACCTCTCGTGCTGGTGACGTTTTTAATCATTAGGAAACGTATATAAAGTTGATGAATGGTGTGATGGTGATATCCACTACCTACATGGTCTTTCAAGTAAGTATATTCGTAAAAATCTAGTAGAAACCCAGGCTGGCAGGAGGCTTTTGTTACTGGCAGTCTGGTTTTGTCCCAACACATCCTTCCATCAATTCTTTTGTGAGAGCTAAAAATTGGCTGGCTTCAGTGGAGTTAATAATCATCTGAAATGGAGTTGAGCAATTGATGTTGCTGCATCAAAATGTTTCCCTCTTCCCTTCCCCCTCCTTCCCCCCTATTTCCCCCCCAAAAAGAAACTCAAAATCCAGTTCACTTCTCACTGTGCGAGTATTAAACTGTGGGTCTTTTCTTTCAAGTTTCTGGATTTTTATGGGCACAATCGGTCTGTTAACAGGACTTTCTCTTTTTTTTTTTTTTGTGGTTTCAATGCATTTATATCACTGACCTTTGCTTTAAAAAGTGTCTGACAGTCTTTACTGGGCTGGAGCTATGAAAAGGAGTGTTGTAAGGGGGCTTTATTCTGTGGAAGCAATGACCACAGGCAAAGCTTTATATTTGCTGAGTGATTTAATTCTTGCACATGCAGAACTTGGCCCTGTGCCATGTGTAACATGTTGAGAAAAGGTCTGCTTGAGAGGCATTAAAACCAAACTTTCCAAAACTGTCTTTTTTTTGCTTTTTTTCTTTTTTCTTTTTCTTTTTTTTTTCTTTTTTTTCCTTTTTTATTTTTTTTAAAATAGCTTGCTTTCCTGTTGTTTTTTTAAGCTAACGAGTGAAATGAAGGGAATGCTGCCCCAAAACGCTGCATTGAGCTCTAGCAGAGTCATGGGGGACATAAACCTCCTTTAAAGTAACGAGAGTCTGAATGGCAGGGTGGGGAGGAAGAGGAGGGTGTCATTGAGGTGAAGGCTTGATGGAGGGACAGGAGGGCATAAAACAGAGCACCCTGGGCTCCAGGAGGAAGCCTGGGAGGCTGAACGCTTGGTCCTGTAAAGTCCTATCCACAGGGCACATCCCCAGAAGCTGTGTTTTCAGGCTAAATATCAGTTTCCTCCCCAAATTAGTTGCTTTTCCCTGCTTGGCTCTGCCTGCTTCTGGGAATATCTGTCTGGTAGCGGTCAGAAGCAAATAAAAACAAACTGCTTTTTGTTTGCTCTTATTTTAAACACCGTGACAACATTTGGATTAATGTCAGGTCTTGTGAAAAGCTCTTTAAAAGTCAAACAGACTGAGCTGCTTAACAGCATCCCTCTGAATCCTGCATCTGCCTGCTTGCAATTCCGGATAATGGTCTGGAGAGCAAGGAAACATCATATTTCTTTTTCCTTCTTGTAATCAGTCCATTAAATATGCCTGAAGTTTCATATTCTGGAACTATTTAATTGTGGAGCCACTTGGGCTGAGTTCCGTGTTTTGGTGTGCCATTGAGTATTTCCTCTTCCTTTGGCAAGCAAACCACCAACAGAAATACTAAATTACGTTAATTTCTACCAGAAGCGTTGTCTTCCCCAAAACATCGCAGTCTACTGAATTTTAATTAAAAACACCACACCGACAGCGCATCCAGCCGTTTGGAGCCTCCATTCCTTTTCATCAGCGGATTTTTCTAGTGGCTTTTAGAAGCAAATTGCGCATCGTTCGCTCTTCCCCAGGAGGAGCGAGGGAGAACAATAGATTATCTTTGTTGCAGGCACACCGAACCCTGAAATACTGTGTTTAAAAAGAGTATGAATAGGGTGGAGGTTATACAGGGGGAGAGCGAAGCGAGGGTGCATCCAGCGGTGTGCGGGGGATGTGTGTACCCGCCTCATCCGCTGCAGCTGCAAATAAATCCATCACCTGGAAGAGGTCAAATCCCGATTATTTGGGTGCTGTACTGGCTTCCCCGTGCCGCACGCAGGGGCTGAGGTTTCCTCGGGGCTGTGGGAGATGGGGAGAGGCACCGCTGCGCTCTCGTCCTGGGCTCGGCCGTTAGCAGATCCCACGTTTTCAGGTGGGATGAGCCGTAGCCGGCAGTCGCCGTGCTGGGGCGGTGATGGGAAAGAGCGTTTTATCCATTCCTGTCATTTCTCTGAGAGTTGAGCCTAAATGCTGCTAGTATATAAAGTCACTTATGAAAGCAATAGGTTTGAAGCTTCTCCGTGGAGAGACGGGCATGGAAAACCAAAGGAATGAGGGTAACTCCTACTTTTTATAGCCTCCTGCTATTTGCTCGTGCCAACCAACACCGATACCCTCTATTTTAACTGCGGAGCTCCACCCGCCGCGCAGCGGCCTCGAGCCCAAGTAAACAGGGTTCGCTGTAGGGGAAACTGCTGGGGAAGGGAAAACCCTCTCTTGTCTTGCCCTGGCTCCTACGGGGTAGGAGAAGTGGACTGGGGAGAGGGGCTTTGCCTGGGTGGCATGGGGATGTTGCGTGGAAGGGATAAACACGATGGTGGAGGAGAAGCGGAGTTTGAGTAGGGAATTGTCCACCCGCCCAAAAATCTGGGAGATGCTGCTCAGCACCGATGTGGAAGGGAGGTGATTATCCGTGTGGGTGCTCTTTCGTCATTCAAACGTAGGGAGCACGAGTGTCCCAGTGTCCTGCAGGACCTGGGGCCGGTGCGTGATGAAGCTAAGACCCGAGAGGGGCTGTCGGAGCATCTCCTGGGGGCTGATGCATGGGGACGGCTTTGGGCCACGGCTTTCCAGAATGGGTGATGGTTTCTGGTACCCAACTGGAAGTTGCTGTCAGGGCAGCCGGTTTTGCAGGGACTCAGCCTTTCTGGAACTCACCATCGCTTTTTGGAAACTATTGCCCATGTGTTTCCCGTCCCGCTTCCAGCAGGTGTTTCTGCGCAGAGTTCCCCGCTCTGGAAAGAGAGTCCAAATCACTGACTGCAGGTTTGGACTTTGGATGTCTCCCAGCACATCCAGGTTTCACTGTTTGTTTTTCTCTGTGCAGCTCTGGGAAATGCCAGTGTAAAGATGGTGTCACGGGCCTGAAGTGTGACCAGTGCCGTGATGGATACTACAGGTTTAACGAAACCGCCTGCGAGCCGTGCCAGTGCAACAACCACTCCAAAACCTGCAACAATTCAACAGGTAACTCCTCCTATCACCACGGTGGGTGCAGACTTTACCTGGCTCCTCTGTCTCTGTTTTTTTGTCATTTTCATTCAGCAGACCTCTGCTTTCATCCCCTTCATCAGCATCTTTATGCCTTGAGTACCCACAATCTATAGCTTAAAACCAAATTTAAAATGCAGGGCAAGGTTGGAGCGCGTCCTCTTCCCAAGGAAGTCAGTAAAGGCTGCGTTATTTACCCCAGGCTGCAGTGCAGAGCCTTTATTCTGCAGTCTCTATCGGAAATCAGTGCTCTATTGTTCTCTGCACTTACACAAATACACAACACAGGCTTTTAAGGAGCTTTTGTTTAACTGCTGTTTACCTGGAAACATATACTGTACTGGCACTGACGTAAGGTGGCTGTTATTGCCACAGATAACATGATTAGTGCTGGAAAAAACTGGCAGCACCTAGTTAATATTGCCCACTTTTTATAAATTTGCCTTGTTCATTTTCCTTGATCGTTTCTTTGGCCGGCTCTCACTCACACAGATGTTGATGGAGTGCAAACGTCGAAGCACCTGTGCTTGAATAGCTTATGGGAGGGTAGGGGGAAAACTTAATTGCTTTCCCATTTCCACTGAAAGGAGAGATCCCGGAGGAGCCATGTTATGTGAATCTCCACTTCAGCAACAAAACTCACACTGCAAAATCCAAATTCTCATCAAAACTTCCCAGCTGAAAGGCAAGTTCTGTAATATTTATCCAGGAGCTGAGAAAGGAGCGATAATTAAAAAAAAAAATCTTGCAGGGTTTTTGCGTAGCTGGCAGAGAGGCAGAGCTCATCAAATACGGTATTTCTGGGCAATTTCTGCACTGGTGTCTGTTCCCATGTGTGCTTTGCAGAGGAACGGGCGGCCGCAGTGCTGACTCTGCCCAGCCAGTGCCTCGATCCTGCCTGGATGAATTATTGCATTCATTCCTGCCCTGAACTTTTTATGCTTATGTCCTACGAACACTGAAGGATATAAGATTGCACCTAACGCTGTGCGCGCATCAGCTGTGTTACTGATTTGGAGCCGGGTGTGTGGGTTTTGTGAAGGAGGAAGATAATCTGCTTTTCCTTTTTCTCTCTCAATGTTTCCCCCGCTCTTGATTTAAAAAAAAAACCAACAACCAACAAACCCAAGCCCGGCGCAGACCTTGCCCCCGGGACGGGGCTGTTGAGGCAGCGCTTCTGCAGGGGCTGTCAGCGCCCACTGCAAAGACAGACCCTCTTTTTGGTTAATGACCTATTGTTGATTTGACAAAAATCCCTTTTTTAAAAAATTTTCCTCCATCTGCTTTATTTGCTGCTGGGGGTGGGGGAACCCAAACAAAACCCGAACAGAGAACAGTCAATTAAAAATTAGATCCGACGTCTAATAAGTAACGCACTCAGCCTGCTCTGGAGACTGCACTTTGTGTGACCTCCCCAGCTTTCCATCAACTCTGTGTAGTCTTTGTCAAATTTTCAAGGTTTCTTTCGCATTAATGCTGTACTTCGGGCTCCCTCTGCCGGCTCTGCCACCGGCTCCGCTCGGCCTCCCTCTGCCCAGGAGGAATATTTGAAATTACTGGGCTGGAAATTGGGCAGCGCGCGCTCCCCAGGCGACCCTTCCTTCCACACCACCCTTGTGCCCCGGGTTGTGTCTGTGCAAGGCGTTTGGTTGCATCTGCCCAGCTGAGGTACAGTGAGGTCTGATCCTTCCCGAGGGCATTATCAGGATGGGAAGTGCTATTAATTATTAAGGCTTTCCGCAGCGATACCCCATTGCAAGCCCATGCGGGCTTTGTGTGGCTGAGCGACTCGCTGACTCATTGGAAACGCAGCCATTTTGCAGGGTCTGTGTAGATAAATGGGAGTAATTTCCACTGATGGGAAAGACGTTGGTCCTGAAATGACCGAGACCGTACAGAAAACGCAGGTGGGATTCCAGATTTATACCACCATTAATGCCTGCAGGGCACGGTTCAAGGCACCCTTGGTGCTGATGGGTCAGGCTGACCTTCCTCGAGCCAGTCTGTCCCGGGTGTCCCGCTGGAGCTGCTGATGGAGGTTTGCGACTGGAGAAACCGAGCCCAGCAGATCATTTTCCCCTCTAACCCTGACATCTCTCCCACAAAAACCACCGGCTCGTGTCTGACAAGCTTGTTGGGTGAAGAGCAAACAGCGTGTGGGAGGTGACGCCGTGCGAGTGTCCTTGCTCATCGGGGAGCTGCCAGCCCCTCCATGCCGGGGAATCGGCCGCTTCCCCAGAGCTGCCAGGGTTTGCTTCCCATCCCGGCGCGAGGGTCGGCTCCAAGGACACGCCGGGCTTGCTCAGGGATGCTTGGCTGCAGAGTCATCGCTCTGGAAAGAGAAGAGAAAGAGCCATGCAGCGTGCTGGCCTTGCAAGGGAGCCAAACTCTTCCAATATTAGTATGAAAATCTGTCGTTTTTTTAACAGTCAGCATTAACCTAATTCTGGATTTTTTCTGTGGTTAATGTTGATGGGGGACTTTTCCATACCCCCGCAGCAGTGCTAGGTTTAGCTCAGTGCATCTCTTCTCGATGCTTAGATATGCAGTGAATAAATGCTCTGTGCCGCCCGGGTTTGTTCAAAGGTGGCTGGTGCCTTTTCAGAGTCTTGTACACGGGATTTAATCAAATCAGCTTCCCTCGGGTCACTGCCACCTCGACGAGGAGCCTGCGGAATTACAGGATGTTCCTGTTGATGGATGGGGTTTTGATAGAGGCTGCGTTTTTATAAGTAGGGAGATTTTTCTTCCTCTGATCACAATAGTATCAAAATGCAATTTAGAGGGCCATTAGGACACAGGCTCTGCTATGACACAGCACGTCGATTTTCTGATTCAGGGCCTTCCCCAGGAAGGGGAGGTGGCTGCCGTGAACCCCCAGTTCTCCTCTGTTTCAGGTCAGTGATTGCTGCTGCCTTGTGCCTGTAGCGAACATTCCTCCTGTGATGGGGACGGAGGAGCTGGAGCCACAGCGGTGGGATGGAGCCGTCTGCCCCCAGAGCAGGACGGTGGCACTTCCATACCCCCGACCACCAGCTCTGTGGTGGCTGCACGCAAAAAAGGGCAAAGGCATAAACTGGAGAGACCCCTTGTGGGAGCAGGGGATTTGAAACATCAAGATCCCGTCTCGCTGGCACAGATGTGAACAAAAGCCCCTTTCCTTGAGGACCACTTAATATCAATAGCATGGGTTTACCTGCACTGACCTATTTAAAGTGATGAGCTGTGGGTATCTCTGCTGGGGCTACCTACTTTTGCACATTATGTGTGTGTGTGGAGGCGGGGGGGGCAATCATCAGAAGGTCATAAGAGGCCGGGATCATGTTTTGGCCGGAGGGCATCCAAAAGCTGTGAGAATTAAGAGCGCTCCGTGCAGATTCTTGCTCCAAATGTTCTGCTTCAGTTCCTGCCGCTGAACGGCTGCTTGTGCTCCTGCCCCGTCCCCAGGGACCTGCCTGCAGTGCCAGGACAACACAGAGGGAGACCGCTGCGAGCTCTGCAAGGAGGGCTTCTACAGAAGCCCCCACGCTGCCCACGCCTGCCACCACTGCCCGTGCTCCACCGTGGCATCGACCGGCACCTGCCGAATACGTAAGGCTTTCGTTTTTGGTCTAATTCCTCAGATATTCTATGGTTCTATGATAATGCATGTAGCTCTTTTCAATTAAATTGCCGCTCATCAGCCTAGCGAGGTGGTTTATAGCCCGTGACTCTCCTCTTTGTGGGATCCGGGGCACTTTGCTGGAAGCGGCGCCTGCCACCATGCGTCCCTGGTGCTCGTGTTGCCTCTCGTGAGAGCAGCTGGGCAGTGGAGGGCATCAGAAACACTTTGCGACAGGCTGCAGGCTGCTCTGAAGAACCTGTAAAGTTTTGCAGAAAGAAACTGCTGGGCTTGTGACAGCCAGGAGAGGTACAGGAGATGCCCAGCAGTGCCATGTAGCCATCCATGCCTCTGTGACACCTCTTCTGAACATCTCCATGGGGCTCCAAACAGAGATTCCCCAGTCTTCCTGCTCTATTTTGATGTAACCAAGAGAAGAATTCATAGCTGTAATAAATATATGTAAGACTTTTTTTTGATATTTCCTTAATCAGTTTTGCAATGAAGCCACCTCTGGTTTCATGTAGACCAAAAAGTTGCTGCAGATTGCTGACATCCCCAATATAGTTCCAGCTGTTTTAGAAAATTGTCTGTTTGAGATGGAAATGTTCAGGAGTAAGAATCTGTTTGCTTAGCAACGTGCTGAGCGTGCTCTGTGATGCTGGTACGAGGCATCAGAAACCCCCCCCAAAGCTTTTCTTCCCCCCTAGAAACAGAAAATGCTGCAGTTCAAAAGTTATATTTTCAGCTTAAAATTTGAGATTGGTTAATACTCACTGGCTGCTGATATTTATCATGGTGACTTGTGGTCAGGCCCCCCAGAACAGATCCCACAGCGGGTATTTCTCTGCAAGGGGCCGTGGCACATACCCGGTTTCTTTCTGTATTCTTTAGATCCCGGTGAAACTGCCCCGAGGTGTGACAAATGCAGAACGGGGTACACCGGCCTGAACTGCAACCGGTGTGACAACGGCTACTACAACTCCGACAGCATCTGCGTAAGGTGTAAATGCAACGGGAACGTGGACCCCGCACGGTCACCCAGCATCTGCAAGCCGGAGAGCGGGGAGTGCATCGGCTGCCTGTACCACACCGCGGGCTTTCACTGCGAGGAGTGCGAGGACGGCTACGTCCGAGACCCCGAGGGCACCAACTGCACCAAGAAAGGTAAAACCCCCTCCTCAAACCAGCGTCGCAGCTCGCTGTGCGGCTCAGGTGGGCGCAAGCTGCCTGAAGGCCGGGGAGGGAATACTGTTAATTGTTCAAATCAGTTTAGATTCATCCGGCCTGTGGTACAGGGGAGAAAAACCAGACCTTTGTAACACGTTGGTGCTACTGGCCTTGGAATCTGTGGGTTAGAGATAGCTCTGTAACCACCCTGATTCCCAGACTGTGGCAGGCACCTCTAGTGAACAAGCCGGAAAACAAACACTATTTGTACTGTATTTAAGTTTTCAGATTTCCATTGCTTGATATACTTGATCTCCTACTGCCTAGGGAATGGTCTGTATCAACTAGTCCATTCAATAGCATTGTCTAGTTCCCTAGAAAGGGTGTTTATAATAAATTTTGTCACTCCTTATACTCTGCAAACAGTAACTACTTGGACCAAGTTTGGATATTCTTTTCTTTTGTTTTGTTTTCTTTCTAAACGGGGGATCCAAAGCTCAGAGCGGTGAGATCCAAAATTGTACATTGAGTCAACACCAGAATTTTCTGGTACCCGCTCTGGGGGTCTCTCATCAGTCTTCAATCCAAATCCGAGATGCTGCATGCAGCATCTCAGACACAAACTAGCTCTGATACTTAGAGAGGCTACTGCATAGCAGGAGGACTCATAGTAAAGTGAGAGAAAATGGTTCTTGAGTTGCTCCTTCAGTGGTTAGCAGGAGGTTGGTCTGCAAGGTGGATCTCCCGCTCCATGCATGGACACATTACCGATCTTATGGATTAGATAAGAGAAGCCAGAGTTCAGGAAAGTATCTGGGCCCAAATTCATCCTTGTCACCAACAGAGATTTAATTCAGATCTTCCATTAGGAGCTAATATTGTTTTCACTCCCATGCTGCTCTCCGGAGGTGTAATCACAGAGTCCTTCTCTGCGCGGGGAGATGATCAATACAAAAAAGCTTGAATGCTCATTAGCTGTAACTGTGCCATTACAGGGCTGGAAATGGCAGTTTTGCATCGGGTCATCCATTATCTCCCCCTGCACTGCTCTGTCTTTGTGCAAAGAGCTACGTGACCTTGCTCCATTAAAATCCATATGTATGGCTTTGCTTGTATACTTGCAGTTTTCACCATTCGTTTTAATTTCATGGCATCGTTACAGGCAATTCCTGATGTGGGGAAAGACCGTCCCCTTTCAAAGGGACTGGGACATGCTCTTCTCGCTTTCCTGTTTCCGTGACACCTGTTTTTTCCCTTTCTTACCAAGCAATTAAAAAGACGTACAGTTTCTTTCCAGTTTCTTACACACAATTTGCCTAAACCTTGACATGGTGAGGTACTGTGCATTAACTAGTTCTAGGTTAAGATTTGCATAACTTGATAATGCATCTGAGTGGCTTCTAGAGTGAAATCATCACCCAGACTCTATTTAAGTGGTCGCAGTTGAAATAAGGCAGCGTGTTTTGTTACAGGCTGGGCAAAGCTAAACCCAACCTCGAGTATCCGCAGGGGCTGTTCAGCGTCTTAAACCTGACCAAGATTTTGCTGCTTTCAAGGCTGATGGAGAGAATATTCCAAGGAGGAGTGGGATGACCAAAGTCAGTAGTTTCCAACCCCGGGGTGGATGGTGAGGCATAGCAGCAAGGACTTAGTGATGCAGCGTGGCACCGTGCCACCCAGCCGAGCATCGCAGCCATCCCCGGGAGCCGGCGTGTGGGTTGCTGGCGCGGCCCCGGCTCCTGCCGGTGCTCGGTCATGGCAGGAGGCAGCAGAAGCTTTGCAGAGACTTCATTTCAATGAGCAGCTGGAGATGACGCTCATGTCAAAGCTGCCAAAGCGGCCCATTGACTGAACAGCTGCCGCTCTCAAGGAGCTGCTTTAGGACATCTGGAGGGTTGGCACGGACCTGGCGAGCGGAAAAAGGCATCGCTGTATGTGTCACGGCCCAGAAGCGACAGTCCGCGGTCAGAGCATGGCACTGTTTCACCATGATGTTACCGGCAGTTCCAGGAAATGTTTTCACCCATGTCCCCCTTGCCAGCACTTAGCTGATGCTGACTCACAAATAAAGCCCAGAAAAGTCCTGTTTCCTTGCTGGTGAATCAGCCATTGTCTCTGCTCTGCTTTTTTCCTAATTATAGCTACTGGCAGGGTTTGCCAAGAACTGAGTATTGATGAAGGAATTTGGAAAGGATGACTGAATTCCTCATGCCCTTCTCCCAAAGCTGTATCCAGGAACCTCTTGCTCCTGTCACGTCGCTTCCTACTGCGAAATTCTGCTCGGTATCCCATAGAGAAATGCCTGCTGGCATTCAGCATCCCGAGCATCCTTATCAACCGAAGGCAGGACCTGCAGAGAACAGAGGAGCTGCTGCAGGGAGGGACTCTGCGCAGGAGCCGAAATTAGATGTGTGATGCCCCCTCCAGAGGAGTTTCTTTCTCCAGTGCCTGAACTGGGAACGTGACAGCCCAAAGTTAACTCGTGGGAGTTCCCCCGAGGGCCCGTGGCAGGAGACGTGCTGAATATTTCCAGCTCCTGTTGCCACTGGAGATGCAACTCAGTGCAAAACTAGTCCTTCGGAAGTGACTCTCCTCCTCAGTCATAATTAGTAGATGTTCTCTTCAGGAGAGCTGGATCAATACAGCACAGCCCCATCAGCTGTAACTGCTGCAGCTGTAAGTGGGTTGAAAATGAAGTTGCATTTCTGATAGCAGAAAGAGAAACGGAAGAGAGTGGGAAAGAGGGTGCAGAGAGTCCTGTGGAGCAATAGGTGTAGGGAACATTTTGGTCGAGTGAGGCTTCAGCTTCTGGAGGGTTCCTGCTGCCTGGACTTGAGAATCTAAAATAGATCAGGTTCTTCCCGTGAAGAAAATGCTTTATTAGTTACATTAGGGAGCCTAATACTCAGGCTGTTGTGGTCCTTTCTGAGGCCTACAGCTCAACTGGTCTGAAGAAGGTGTAATGAATTTGCATCCCACTTATGAGATCTCCAGTGTTGTCGTTGACTCCAGGGTCTGAGAAGGGAGTTATCCCATGTCCGCTGGAAGCAAGGCAGGTTCCTGGCTATTTTGTGCCTGGGAACAGGCCGCAGAGGAAGATGGACCTCGTGGCACTGTCTGGTAGTTCCCATGTTCTCATCCTTCTTATGCGGATGTATGCCAGCAGCTGAAACCAAAACAGGATCCAAACTGGCTTCTGCTGGGTTCTTCATAAGAACATCCACAGTCTCTTTTTGTTGTGATTTGATTACCTTCTGCTTCTGGGTACGCAGACGGGGGGTTTCCGTGAGATTTGTGTATGACTTCTGCATTCAAAAGCAGAATTGGGGTTATTTTGTCCTTTTAGCAGTGTAAATATTGCAACCCGTTGCTAAACACTGTGACAGCGGAATAGTCATACTTCATTATTTCATTTTTTATCTTCTTGTACAGGTAAGGCAGAAATAATAATATTGTGAACATAGTGATGTAGTGACTGTGAAAGGTTTAAGCTCCTGGAGTCGCTGTGTCCTCCCAGCCTGATTGTGCAGCCCACGTAGACGTGTGAAACTCTGCCTTCCTTAGGTTCAAAGTCCAAACTCTTGCTGAGCTCGGTAGAGCCCCATTTTCACGAGCTGAATATGAGCTGGGCTGGGTGCCTTGCCTTCATCATGAGTATCTAACACTGAATCTTGGCTACTGCACCTGTCTATCCATCACCAGACTTTTCATAGGAATGCTGCAGGCAATAAGCACTTATTTATGAGAATTAATATAATCATTATAAATGAGAACTATTTTTAAAAAAACCAAACCCAACCTGCTAACCGTTTTTGTAAACTGTTTTGAAAAATTACCAGCTTTAGCAGTGTAGTCTTAATTGCCATAATAACTATGATATAAATGTCAAATCTCTTATGTTTGTGTGTGATTCCAACTTAGCATATTTTTATTGATCATTTTTTATTTGTTTTGTAGAAGCCACTCTCGGCCCAGAAACAAGGGAGTTTACAACTTCTGCTCCAAATGCCAGCAAGGCGACATCATTTTCAACGGCAGTGATAAACAGTACGTTGTCACCAACAACTATACAGACTATATTTCCCATAAGTTCCTCTGACAATAGCACCTCTGCTTTCGCAGACGTTTCGTGGACTCAGTTTAACATAATTATTTTGACAGTTATCATCATTGTTGTGGTCCTACTAATGGGCTTTGTGGGTGCTGTCTACATGTACCGTGAGTATCAGAATAGAAAACTTAACGCTCCTTTTTGGACCATTGAACTCAAAGAGGACAACATCAGTTTTAGCAGCTACCACGACAGCATACCCAACGCTGATGTTTCGGGGCTGCTGGAAGACGATGGGAATGAAGTTGCACCGAACGGACAGCTAACGCTGACGACTCCCATGCACAATTTTAAAGCTTAGAAGAAGCGATCCAGCTATTCCAAAGTTGGCTTAAAAAAGTTACAGGGCTTGTTGAAGGGGTATCGGGATCCGTGCCAAGGCTCCACACGGAGGAATTTGCTCTTCAGATACTCTTAATGCTGGGCATGCCGTAGCTTGCAGGTGAACAGAAAAAAGTGTAGTACATCCGAATTTCAGGTAATACGGTGAAATGCATTCAGTGTCCTGTTCTCCATAAAGATCCATAGAATTCACTGTTGTTAAAGACTTGATTATGCTGATCTGAAAATATTTTTTTTGATGAAGAGGCGGTGGGGTGGAGAAAGCAGTATCCCAGGATTAATCAGAAGCTACTTGATTTCCAGCCAACCTAACACTGACATCTGCATCCTTTAGTTCGAAAAGTAGCTCATGAATTAGCAGTGGATTTTCAGGAAACAGACCTTTGCAAAGGCTTCATATCAGTTCCTGATAGAAAGCTGTTTGAAAAGGAGGACAAAAAAAGGGAAATAATTGTTCACTGTACTACCAAAAGGCAAGTAGAGGAGTGAGTTGCACACTTGAAAAAAGTCACCATTAGCAGTTTCCACTAAATAAGGAAACACAAAAAAAAAAAAAAAAATCATGAAAATATTGGAGTTGGGGAAAAGACTAAGCTTTTCCCTTTCTGAGTATTTATACAGGGTGATGATGCTATTAAAACATAGCAATCCTTTTTTTTTTTCTAGGAGGAGTTAATGAACTTGTATAGTTTCTGTGCAAGGGAAGACGACAAGACATCTCAGGGTTGCCGTGTAAAAATAAAAGCTAGGCTTAATACCCTACCCTGATAGAAATGGTGTGTTCTGTATATAAAATGTAATATATCTTCTTGGGATTGTATTTGTAATTATTTGTAAAAAAAGACAACCAACCAACCAAAAAAACCCCAACAACAAAACCACGAGCCCCTCCCCAACCTCCCCTATTCCTTAAGGCATATTTTGTCATCTAGATTTTAATTGTACAGCGGTTAGTGGCGTTGTTTAAAAAGCAAAAAAAATGAGGATTGTTTAAAATACTGTAAATTAGATGGCAATATTGTTGGAGCTGGGACTCTGGCAAACACCGACTGCTTAAAGCTTTTCTTCTAGTGTCATTGAATAACTTTCTTTTTTAGAGAAAATGTGAGTGTTCCCTACTTGCATCTGTCAGATCTTCCCATTCCTTTCAATATAGAGTGAAACCAGTGTCGCTATAACTAGGGCCTAGTCGGTGTCCAAAAATCGGATGTACCATTCTGTTACTTGCTTTTAAATCTTTATACAAAATGCAGATACGCTGTCATGAATGCATTGAGAGCCTGATCTCGATGGCTGAGCTTTTCCGAAGTGGCTGCTCATCACGTGGGTGGATCTCGTACCACCTCTCCCGTGCTGACGCGGTGATGAGGGACGTGCTGGAGGGCTGCGCGCAGCCTCCTGGCCTCTTGAAGGGCAAAAGCAAAAATCTCCTGGATTTGGGTGGAAACGGCTTTCAGCTGAAGAGCTCGCAGGAGCCGATCTGCGCTTCTAGGCTTAAAAGCTCAAAGTGCATGGATGCTTTCAGGAAATTTATGTAGCACAAGGTGGTGGTGGGGAATCGGCCATTAAAGAAACCCTACAGGGGACGTTAGGTTTTTACCGATTCCCCTGGTTTTTGTGGGAGGCTGGCGGACTGTTAGCAGAGGGAGAACAACTCATGGGCAGCACAGCAGAGGGAGGTCGCACCACAGAGCTCCTCGCTGGTACCCGCAGCCTGCATGCTTGCCTCGAGGCGGGCACCGTGCCCTCCCCATGCCGGGCAGCTGCCAGGGCCGACCCCTGAAAATCAATGCCATTACATTTAAGCAGGGCGTGAAACAAATATTTCACCTAACTCCTGACCAACCTCAGAACTAAAGCTGCATTGCTGTGCCCGTTGGTGCTTCGCAAGCGATTGATGCTGAGGATAAATGAAGTACCTGCTAAAGGTCAGCAGGAGCTGACTGATGCATCCTCAGAGCCAGGCAAAAATAAATATTTCTCAAGATGAGAAATGGTAGGAAGAATGTGGTAATTATTTATTTGCTTTCTGGTGCTGCATGGAGGCTTTTCTTATCATTGGAGACTTTGGGGGGCGGGGTGGGGGGGAATAGGTGCTTTAAACACATGCACAAAGATGCCATTTCTGCCTCAAAAGCTTGCTGCCTGATTTAAAGATGAGGCACGGCAAGTGAGAAGGAAAATAGTCGAGGATGAGCAAGGGCAGAATGGTCCCATGGTTTAGGTAATAAACTTGGCTGATGTCGTTCAAAGCAATGTTCTTTTAGTTATAAAACGGGGGAGGACTGGAGGAGAAAATCTGGATATTGCTAATCCTCGAGTTACTCATCAAACTTTTAAAGAGCAGAATGGTGACAAAATAGAAAATGTCCTAAAAATTGTAATTATTTAGCAGTGCTGATTTAGTGATATACTTGCACTTGGTCACTTCATAGGGCGGGGAAAGGTAATTTAGGAAGCGTTAGCTTCTGGGGCTAATGCTGGCAGGCAAAGTGAAGGACAGATTGTTCACTTTAATGTTTCCGAAATATTTTAGATCTTTTCATCTTTGTCACAGAATGCTTCTTCCTCAAATTTTGGTATGACTGTAGGCTGCTTTGTAACAGGAATAGGCTTTGATTTTGCTCTCACTGTAGAAATAATGACCATCTGCAAAACCAGAGGGTGAGTTGAGATGCTGAGCCCTCCTGCCGCAGCGCAGGAGGTGTTTGCATCTGGGCTGCTTCTGACCTCCAAGTTGCTTCAACGCTTTGTGTTTGAGCCCCGGGTTTGAAAAGAGGAGGAGGTCAGGACGCCTTACAGTCTGGGAGGGAGGGCAGTACAGCTGTGCTGTTGTCTGTGGGTTGCACATCTGGATGAAGGGAGCCAGACGGACGCCACAGATGTGATGGGAAGCTTGGCTGGGCAGGGGAGACCTGGCTGCCCGGGTTTGGACAGCAGAGGAAAGCACAGGATGTTCTTTAGCGGGGACTGGAGCACAGTAGGGATGTGGCACTGGGACAATGCTTGTCAGATGGCAAAATGACTCAGTAGAAAAAAACCAGCCATCTCCAGCCAACCAGGCCTTTAGCATAGGGGAATGACATGTATAAAAGGAGATTGATGCCTCAGCAAAGAACGAATAAACAGCTTCTTGTTCAACTTTGGTGATGTGAGATTGGATCCTCCTTCCTGTCTCCATCAATCATGCAGCTGGCCCCTGGGCACCACGGGAGGTGAGGAAGAAGCTGAGCTAGTTATATCTCCAGTCAGCTTAGGTTGGCTTTGTATTTTGAGGGGGTGCAGAGCTAAAAAACCTGTGCCAGGGTACCAAAAGCCACCAGGACCACCGACCTGCCACGTGTTATAACTTGTCATGAAGCTTCCCAGATGCTGAGGTTTGCCCTGCGCCATGTTGGGATGTGGGCAGGTAAACCAGAAATGGACTTACCGGTCTGCGTTGAGGCACAACTCAGAAGCGAGCAAGACAAGGGGAAGGCATCTTGGTGCCTTCTAGGGCTGATGTGGCAACACAAATACACGTAGCTTTCCTGAAGGGCCACCACGCATCACCTGACTGGGCATGCCGCTGCCTGGCTGTCATGGAGAAAGGCAGGCGATGGCATGGTACGGTAGCTGTAGAGCATAGAGAAGATACGACGAGGCGGGTGAGGGCTGGGGGAAGGTGGGAAACCAGCTGTGAAGGCACAGTCCTCAGGGTCATGAGGGCCCTGTGGACCCAGCTGGTCTGGATGGGGCGAGTCCAGTTCCACAGTCAAGTAACTGAAGGCAAGAGGATATAACGGAGCGGATAAAGGGCAAGAAGCAATGACGTGCCAAAGGCACAGGGCAGCCCGGATGGCTCACAACGTAGGAGAGCATTTGGTAAGCACAGAGTGCAACAGACATGCAAAAAAGTGGTTGGGTTAATGTGGATAGATGATCTCGAATCTTATGAACCACTGTAGCTAGAAATAACTGCATGGAGCGCTAGCCCTGGGGAGCTGTCAGGAGATGTCATCCATTGGAATGATAATTCCCTTGGACCAGGCTGAGCAAACGTAGCACGCTGGAAGCTATTTGTGAAAGAGGAGTGGATGTATTCAGCATCCTTCAGGTACCCTGGGCCAGTTAACCGCTGCTATACAGCGTCTTTAGCTCAAATGTGACATGCAATGTAAACGCGGCAGGAAGTTTGCACAGTCTCCTTTAAATAAAGGATAAAAGATTGAATCCTAAAAATACGTTTCTCTTTAAAGTGAAGTTTTAAAATGAGCTCCCATAGGACTCTGCTCTTCGTGTGTCAGAGGAATGGATTAAAATAAGAAAAATGTGGGCCTTAAAAGTTGTACTTGCTCCCAACTGAAACCCATCAGTCTTACTACACATCCAAATAAGGCGTCTCCTAAGCATATGCTATGCTTACAAATGCATTTCTAAAAAAAAAAAAAAAAGTGTATGATTTGAATATATGTCAGAATTTATACAGAAGAATGTTATTTAAAATGAATAAAAATAAATGTATATAATTTGTATCTATGCCAGTTGCATTTTTGCATTTGTTTTTTGTTCATTACGGTTCAGCAGGAGTCTTCCCACTGACAGCAACCAGAGCTGGATTGAAACCTAAAGGATTGAATCTGATCTCATCCCAGTAATGATATTTGTTCCAAGAGAATTATTCCTTCATTATACCCCTGTATGCGAGATGAGAACCCTGGCGCAAAAATGTTTTTTAACATCAGATATTCATAAGTACAGTTGACATTCTGTGTCAGATAATCCATCTAAAAAATGAGCCCTATAATCTCTTGTGTCTGTTTATTAAGCATTCCAGCTTTCAGCTACTTTCATTAACATGTTTGGTAGCTGGACAGTCAATGCCTATTTCCCCGTTATTGTCTGTAATATCCACATAGACATATTTTGTCAGAGATGTATGCAGTCATTAGAAATGAAACGTACAGAGCAAAGCTAGAAATTGGAAGAGGATATTGTATCAGGTTTTTCTTCATCCCCACAACGGGTCTTTCAAAGGAAATTTATGTTACCAGATACTGCAAATCCACATCTGTGGCGTCAACAGTTTTGAACAGTTCTGGTGGTGGCTGCAAAAGGACCTGTGGAAAACTTGCATTTCTTTCTCACTTGTCAGTGTTAGGAAATTTTTTTGGCGCAGAAACAAATGCAAATGCTAAAGGGTAGTTTTTCATGATGAATGTTACGTCTAACTCTTTGGCCCTTATTAAGCAAAGAACGTGGAGAGGTAAGTCAGCAGCAATTAAGCGAGCATTCAAAACTAAGTGTTCATTCCAATGCTTAACTAAGCCAGAGCTATATAAGCACACTAGTGACACTAGGGCCACACTAGTGAAATTCCAGGGAGTTTACTGAGACCTGATTTGCATTAGCAGAACAGTATGATTGATTGCATATGACTTAGCTTAGGAGGAATTTTGCTCAGAACTGTAACAGGAGGAGGCATAACAATGCTGAGCCGGGTCCCCAGAGTAGGGACATGGGAACAGGATGGCAAGGAGGGCCCGTGCTCAGCTCACGGCGACATCTGTCCTCCTCATGCCACCAGCGCACTTAAGCCACTGTGCATGGAGCAGCTGTCTTTCATCCTGCTCCTTGGGAATTCGTGGTCAACTCATCCATACCATTACACTCACCATAAGTATTTCGTTCCTAGAGTCCCTTTAGCACTTTATTTCGGAGGTGGTGAGGATCTCGGGCTGCCTTGTAAAGTAGGAAAGCGTTGTTCCAATACAGCTTCCTGGTACGAGGATTTAGCATAATCTCCCCAAATGTGCCACTAATTAAGATAAGGTTAAACAACATTAAGCAGATTATCAGAAGGCAAGTTGTTAACTGCTTCTAAACAGTACGTTTCCCAGCCCTCTGTCCCTCACAGCTTCTTGGTGCTGCTGCAGATTTTAAAACATCGGGCAGTGCAGTAACCCAGGGAAATTTTCCATCATGTCTGTGTGTATCTCTGTATATGTATATATCTGTATGCCTTTGTCCATCAACCAACCATTTCATGAAGTGATAAACTTAACAGGGAGGGCCCTGCTGATTTCCCTTTGAAGGATAGTATGTTGGGATGTGCACCGTGGCTCCGCAGACACAGAGGGGCTTTACCAGCCCACCGCACACAAGCAGTGAATGAGCTGCGCTGTACTTGTGGCTGATGGATGCTGATTTAATGGCATGCATCCAATATGTAACACCTTACTGTAACCTTAAACAAGAGCAAATTGGTGTCATCCTTTCAGTAAGCAGACTCATTCATTTCATGATCTGCACTGTAAACATGTAAAGCCACATTTCAGACAGGCTGAGCAGATCCTGGCGCCATATGGCAGACCTGATTCTGCAAACTTAACTTCAGCTTGGCAAAAGGTAAGGCCATTGCAAAAGGGGACCCAGTCACGTAAGGTGACAAATGTCTCTCAAGGGCCATGGGGGAGTTCAAGGGACCGAATGTCTCTTCGGATCATCAGACCCCAAGTGCAAAGCATGAGGCATGTCCAACTGGATAGGAGATGAGATTAAGAGCTTAATTGTGCTAAGTAGTGCCTGGCATTTCCTGGCAGTTTGGGGCACTAACAGCTGCTCCCTCATGCACTTACACACATAAAATTGAAAAGCAGAAGCAGGGATGGGAAGCCCACCATGACCATACACATCCAGTGGTTGCAGTGCGCGCTACCACCAGTCTAGGGTATTCTACAGGCTTACAACTTCAATCCGTTTTGAATAGATAGTAGAGCTGGAGCAGGTACCTGGAGAAAACGGAGCTAATGGGGCACCATGATAATTCGGAATAATAAAAATCACAAAATTACCATGGCCCATGGTCAGCCTTTATCCATGTCCTATTTGCTGGCCAGGTAAGAATCCCCTTGAGACAGCACAGACGATAGTGAGTACGTGAAACCTGACACGCTTGGTACTGAAGAGGAAACCAAATCTAAGGCTTAAGCAGATGGTTACGCCTGCGGGTGAGAGCAGGCGAGTGTCTCGCTGGAACGGAGCTTCCTCATGTTACAGGTAATGCTGAGAGTAAGTCCTGGCACGATGCCCTGTTTGGGGTCGTAAATGTTGCAGTAAAGTATTTCAATCCTACACGCAGGTTTCCAGTAATGACTTAAAAACGAGGGCCAAGAGCGGGAGAAGCCAGGCGAGGTCTGGAGCTCCCCCTGCCCCACCAGGCCAGGCCCTCCCCTGCGACCTCGGGGACGGCGGCGCCAAGGAGGGGAAGCAATGGCAGCATTTACTTCAATTTAGCATTTCTAACCGTCTGTGTTCTGAAATGTTCAGTGTAATTGCATTTTCTCCCCGAAAAAGTGGGAGAGCTGCAACGCTTACATATTTGCTTTATGAACCCTCCTGATTGTTTCAAACTCAGCCTGCTTCAATGCAGGACGGATTATGGTCGCAGCTGGCTTCCCAGATTTTCACCCCTGCTAGTTACAAAGAATAACGACTAGAATTTGAAACTGAAGTGTAATTATTTCTCTCTCCAAGTCCGATGGCGGTTTGGCGCCACGGAGGACGTGGAAACAATCAGCTCCAGCGGCTCTGCCAGGCCTGGCAGGAGCCCGGGCTCTCAGCACAGCCCAGCAAACGCCTCTTCCAACGGCGTGTTTCTTGGAGCAGGGCCCCAGAGCACCCGGGGTGAGCCGGGGGACCCCTCACCGCCACCCAGCTGTGCTCCCACCCCTGTCCCCCGGCCTCGGCTGGGCCCTTCAAAGCCCCTCGCCACAGATGCGACAGGCGTGCACAGCTCGCCCTCAGCAAAGATAGCAGCTGCGCCCTCAATAAAGACGGCGGCTTAAACTCGCCGCCTGTCCTGCTTTGCAAAAGATGGCAGCTGGCGGCCGTCTCCGTGGCTTCCCTCACTCAAAATGGCGCCCGACAGCTTTCTCGCCCTTTGCCCAGCTGGCAGTCGCCATCATCCCCCGCCCCGCTCTGCCCTCAGCCAACATGGCGCCTGCCCGCCCAACTTCAGCCGCCGCCCGCAGCAAATATGGCGGCTTCCCTTCAGTTTCTATTGTGCCCGCCTCGGACGCTCCTTCGCCGCGGCTTCAGCGGCTTCATCTCCGTCGACGCAAAGATGGCGGAAGCGATTGCGGCCGTTTGAATTCCAGCGAAGCCGCCAAAGCGGCGCACAAAGGAGCTGGGGTTCTGGCTGTCGGCGGGACCCGCGGGCCGGCGCCGCTATGGACTCGCTGCCTGGGGAAGACCCGACGTTGCCGGTGGCGTTTGAGGGCAGGTAGGCGGGCAGGGCGCTCGGGCGAGGGCCGGGGCGCTGGGCTGGGGCGCGGGCCCTCCGCCCGCCTTCCCGCCGGTGTGTGCGGCGGCGCCGGGCCTGCCGGCCCCGCTCAGGGGGACGGCACCCCCCTGGGTTTTCGGCTCCTCAGCGGTGTCTTCCTTTTTCCTCAGCGTCTCCCAGCTGCCAGACATCTCCCGCGGGGACCCCCGGCCCGGCCCAGCCGGCGGCGAAGGTAAGGCCGGGTGGCGGGAGGGAGCCCCCCGTGCGGGGTGGGGAGGCGCCTGGCTCGGCGCTGCCTTCGCGGCTCGGAACCTGAGGGAAAAAAACGCCTGCCTGAGGGGAAAAAAGTCAGAAAATGGCTTTAAGCGATGCAGCTTTTTCTAAGTTGTGTCTTTTTAAGACTATAAACCCACCAGCAGCTGCTGCAGTTGTTACTGTCCGCTCTGTTGCCTGTGGTCATTATGACTCAGAGTCTTATATAAGGTGATTAGCGGTTTTGTGGAGCGTGTACTTAAAATACTTAGAATATCCGGCAAGTCGATATTACTGTTTCATATTCTGCGTAGTTTTAGGGAAGTTGCATGCTGCGTATCATTGGGTTTTCCAGTTCAGCTGTGCAGAGTTACATCCTGCCCGAAGATCTAGACTCAGTATCTCAGCTTTTATCTAGTCGTGGGTTAAGAAGCCTTCTGTCTAGTTCCTGTTGAATAGAAACTGTAATTCAGTATGTTTTTTACTGATAGCCATGTTCATGACCATGTAACCCTGTTCATCTTCAGGTGTGAGAGGCTTGCTTGAAACTCTTAGTTTAAACTAAAACGGCTGAATAGTATTATTTTGAAACCCACCTATGTAAATTCAAGGTGTACGGTTTGGATTTTTCTTTATGCACACATGTATCCAGTGACATAACTTGGCTGACTTCATTGTTTCGATGAAGTATGTAATTGAAACTTAGACAAATTAGAGGGTTTACCAGGAAGATCTGTTTGCTCACGAAAGGAAGCAAATACAAGAAACATACCAAAGCTGTGAAATAATGTTATTGTATTCTGCATGTGCTCTAGGAAAGCCATCTTGTGAAATTGATTAGAATGTCAACATTTAAAAACCACTGGCTGGTATTCTTTGGGTTATTTTCAAGACTGCTATACATACTTGCATCACAACTTTGGAAGTACTTTAAATGAAATATTTTCTTTTAGTTAGTATGAGAGTCAGAGTCCTCAGCTACCTCTGCTTTATATTTAAGATGATGTGCTAGATGTTTTATACAATCACATTGTTCTGATTAAAAGTTTACTCTCACAGATTTGAATGGAAATAAGTTACGCAGTCCTGTTCAATGTGGCTGTTGCAGAACGTGTGTGCAAACAGAAGTTTAAGTACATGTACGTTCAGCAGGGATTACATTTTGGGAACGTAGAAAGTGGCCATTTCCTCCATCCATGGCTTCCCTGAGTCTAAGGTGGAGGCCTGACTTGTGACCAGTAAGATACTGAAAGGTTTGAACTGCTTTCTAATAGTTTAATAGGACTTAGTTGTAATATGGGAGTCCTTTGCAGTTGCTCTGAGGAGTTACTCTTGAAAGCGTACCTCCCATAGCTTCATTTCAGTGTACATCTTGGTTTAAATGGGTGATGTTGGAATTTGGGAGCTTAAGTGATAGACAACTTTCTGTGATCAGAAAGAGACCTAGATGCTAACCACTGAGTAACGCTAACATGTAATGTAAACAAGGAGCAAAAAAATGCCTCCCTTGCTTCCCAAAAGGTGGTGTACTTTTATTATGTTTAGATTAGCGTAGCCCTTTGCTGTTGCCACATTGAAGCCTAGCTTAGAGATTCTGTTGTCTGAACTTGTTCTGTCTTCTTAAATGTTTAGTGTTACCAGATGTGACAGAAGATACAGTCTCACCAACTAGAGCTCGGACCATGAAGGACTACGAAAATGTAAGCAGACTTTTAATATAAGACTCGGTGGCAGGTTTATGGTATTTATAACATGCTGGCTAAAGTGTTGACTCTCCCAGTCAGGTTCTTAGTTGCTGTCAGTCAATGAAGATCTGTTGGAGGTGTAACCAGCTGGCTGTCTGTGCTTTGAACCTCCATTTCTTAAGTATTGTGTTGAAAAAGCGAGGCAAAGTTTTATTGTTGAGACTAGCCAACTGCCGCTCTTAAGTTGCGAAACAAAAATTGGCACCCTCTGCTCAAAAGTTCATGTAATCACCAGAAGCATAACAACTTGGTTTGCAAGTCTGTAATTGATTATTTCACAGAAGCATCACATTTATTTTTGTTTAGACTAGTACAAGATTTGACTTTTTAATTCATTAACTGCTGTATAATACCTTTTACCTTTATAATTACGTGTGAGTGTGTTTGGAATACTTTTGTTGTAAAGGTCTAGTATCATTGTGACAATTCTGTAGATAAAGCTGGTTTTGTCACTTACTAGAATATAAAGAAAAACATTAGATTTTTTAAAAAATGTATTAATTGTGTGGGTCATTTAAATTGAATAAGCATAAGCCAATTGTTTATAACTGCTGAATGATGGTTTTGTTGGAGTGTAGCTGTGTTGCAGGACAGCTTCCCTGTAAAAAGCTTTAAATTGTTTAACTGGAATTCTTGTGATTGTGTGAAGAAACATCTCCGAGATGAGTGCTACAGTTCAAGGCTGTGACTTGCTATCTTTAGGATGTTTTCAAGTGTCTGCAGTTTTTTGTGTGCTTTTGTAACTGCCGTTACCTTTTGTAGCATTGTTATATTTGAAATTAGCGTTTCTTCTAAACTCTCTTTTTCTTGTTGCCTTATGTCCCTCTGAGGAGAAAGCTATGCTCTTTGCTCAGAATTTAAAGCTTGTTTTGGAAAGCCTTGGTGAAGGATGTTTTTACAGTCTGTAACTATTTCACTTTCTCTTTTGTTTTTGTGTTTTGGCTGGGGTAGAAAGACACTGCCTTGGCATTAGTAGGTGCTTAAAGTCTTTACTGTGAGGTGTGCCAAAGACCTCAGTCTAGAACATACATTCAGCAAGTGTTTTATTATCGGCAGTGTTCGTTTGCACAGGGGAAAAAGAAGGGAGGAAAAACATCTGTTGTTGTTTGTTCTGTGTGATGTAGAGGAGAAAGGGTCTCCCCACAGACCTCTGACTCCCTGGTACGTACAGACCCCTTATGTTAAACTGAGCTGTAAAACTTCTCATAGGCTTTTATGGATGCAACAGTATAATAGAGCTCAAAAATCCATTCAAGTAAAGGAAGAACATGCTTAAACACAAAGATATTTCTATAACTTCTGTTTTTGAGTCTTTAATATTGCTGGCAGCTGGAAGGCTAAACTTGAGAAAGGGAGCACGCACTTTCTTTGTCGTTCTACTACTTACCAGGCATCCGGTAGTAGCTGCATTTAGATGTGCTTTTGGACTGACATTGTAGGGCTGTTCTTAACCCACTTTAAAACAAATCTGAATTAGCAGGTAAAGTTCGTGGTATATCCTGCTTGGAGATGGTTAGCGTATGTATGTATTACTGCATGAATTTGCTGATCTTTGAGGCAATGCTATTTATACAGGATATTAGAAGGCAGTAATGAAAAGAATGGGCTCCTTGCCTTGCCATGTAATGACCCTTCAATGGCGAAAGGGTGGATCCATGTAGAAAAGTTCCTTTTATGTTTAGACCTGGAGAAGATGCTGAGCTAGATGATATTAGAGGTGTAGATTTTTTTTTTTTTTTTTATTATTTATGGTGTGTCCCACTTTCTTGCAATATGGGAGGGAACCACCTTGTGATAGAAAAAGTAATTACATGGGCAAAGTGAAAGGCATCTTTGAGGACCTTGTTACGGTTTGTGAGATGTTCGTGAATAGAAAGGATAAATGGTATCGATTTAGGGAACTAAGTAATAATATTTGTGGGTATTTTCTTGTCTCCCCTAACCCACTATGAGTTTTGCTGTCTTGTAAAATGGCCTCTGTTGGCAAGAACTGTGGTGTGCTGTGAAACCACAGCCTCTGCTGACAGATGCAATTTTGCATAAATGTGGCTCTGTGCAGACTTGGAAAGAAGCTAAACTGAGCTAGGCAAGTGGTATTTGCTACCATGCTGTCCGTGATGTGCAGTTTTTTGTGTAGAGTGTATTGCAGTGTCTTGTTTTTTCAAGAGGTGTCTGCTATTTCTCTTCTTTCATTCCTTTTTTAAATAAGAAATCAAAATGCATGAAGGAATTAAGACCGAGTCTTTAAATGCCTTAACTTTAAAAATTGAGAGGATTGCCATCAAAATCCCTTTTCCAGTGTGAGCTTGTTCACATTTTACACGTTGTCTTTTATTAAGCTATAACTTTTTAATTGTAGTCTGTCTGAATTAACTTTTCTCTGAGAACCTGAATGTCAAAGATGTTTGTTTCACTTCTTGGTTTATGATTGCGTAGTCTGTTTCATTTGCCTTTTGAAAATAGTACCCTTAAGCTCTTTGGTGTAATTCTGTTGCTGCTGAAATACATGTGAGTAGAATTAAGGTATGCTGAGTTCTTTTGAAATTGTTTTTTTCCTTTTGACTCAGAAACGTACAGAATATGTGAAGATTAACTAGGAGTTCAACTGATACATTTTCAGAGGGTCTTTGGCAGTGAGAGTTTTCCTGAATGAGCAAACAGAGACTGACTGTTAGGAATGATCTATTGGCAGCTTTAAAAATAAAACCAAACAAAACAACAAAACCAAACCCAAACCAAATGCTATAAGGTCTGCTCTCACTAGTTGAACATAGTGCTGGACTTGACAGCAAGACATGCAGGACCTAGCCTAGTTGTGCAGCTTTGCTTCATTTGAGAAATCTTTAATTTCTTTGCTTATTCCAGATAAGGATTTCGGTTTTGATCGGTGTTCTACATGGGGCTCTGACTTGAAGTACAAAGTTGCATTGTTTTCATGCTTTCATCTCTTTGAATGTTCTGAAATAGTTTTTCCAGTCATTCAAGATACCTTGTGATACTCATGAGGTATCATGCTTTAAGCAGCTGTAACTTGTGTAGTTCAAGTTTATATCCACTGCTGTTTGTGATCATCCAATTGCAATTGTAGGGAAACAAAGATAAAGTTAAATATATGTATTGCTACTGTTTCTAAAGACAGGCTTCTTCAGGATGTGTGAATGGTCCACAAAGTTTGTGTTGTCAAGTGTATTTTCAGTTGCTTGTATGATATTTACTGGCTGAATAATGATGAGGCATCTTGCTGGGCAAAGATTATTAAACTGAAGAATTGTTTGCAGATGCCGGTTCTGAGTGCAGTTACAGAAAATAATCTTAGGTTTCATGAGCCAAATATTTTAAGAATTGTATTGCTAATAATTTTTACAAGTGGTACTATACTGTTTGGGAAAAGCCTACATAAATATTTTATTAGTAGCTCTGTAACATATTAGATTTCCTTTTGCTGAAAGCATCCGGCAGGGGACACAAGTCTTATTTGAATGAATGTTTTATGCTTAGTCTCTTAAAAAAATTTAGAGAGAGACGCCTTTCTTTAACGAAGCCATCAACTATGTTACTGCTTCTACTAGGAAGGTTAAAAATGATGAGCAATTTTTTCCCAAAGAATTGCACTATGAAACATGGGATGGGATAAAGGTTTTATCGATGTTCGATTTCGCTCGCATGCTTTGTGTGCTTGTGGCTTTTCTCCCAATGAATAAGGCTACCATCCCAAGCATTTGCCAAGAAAATACTTCTGTTTCAACATAACGTCTTATATTTTGTTCAAGTTCTATTTTATAGAATAAAGAACTACTTAATATTTTTACATTTAAAAAACTCTTGGATTCTTCTTGTGTAAAGTCAGAGAATGTTTTAGTACTTAAGGAACATTCTGAAGAGCACTGCCTGCACAACAGCATGTATTATATAATTTTAAAAAATACTATTTTATTATTATTTGCTTAAGTGCTAGTGTCTCAGAGTTTTGCAGGGCTAAAAATAAACACATGCTAAATGATAAGATCTTACACAAATACACAGAGTTTGTGTGCGTGTCAATGTGCTTATATACCTAAAAAAACCCAACAAACAAAACCCCAAAACATTCAGAAGGGGTAGGCTAGAATAGGACTTCTTGTTGTTCAGGTGAGGAATGGGGATGGTGGTGGGGGGGAAAAGGAGTTGTGTCACACCATCCTAGCCATTGAAATGTTCTGTGATCTGTGCTGAAGCTGGAGAAGATAGAAACCTATTAAAGGGCTTTGAGTATTTGAATCTCCCTGGGTGACACTGTCTGGGAAGGATGTTTCATTTTGACTTGGGTATCATAAGCTGTTATTGGCAGCTTCATAATTTGAATATATGTGTGTGTTCGTGTATCTCACACAGATACGTACGTGTTTAGCCATGTCCAGTGGGTTGAATTCTAATCTTGTCCTGTGGAGAGCAAAACCAGATGATAGTTGTTTTCACTCTTTATTTTACTTGTTTTGAAACACACAACATAATTTCTCTGTTTTATTTCACAGCAAATCACTGATCTGAAAAAAGAGAACTTCAACCTGAAGCTTCGTATATACTTTCTGGAGGAGCGAATGCAGCAGAAATTTGATGGTCCCACTGAAGAAATATACAAAATTGTATGCACTTAGAATAATCTAATAGAATTTTATGTTTTTTAAGAGTTTGTTTTGTGTGACGGTTACCTGTTTTAGCTTCTAGTTTTATTGCTCTAAATTGAAAGAATGCGTATTTTTAAAAGTTAAAACGTGTCTATGCTATTCTTAGCCCAATGATACTTTATATTTGTTGGTCCAAGCAAAAAGTAATCTACAGATTGCCAAAAGCTTTTGGGTAAGGTGACCTCTGAATTCTCTCCAGACTCTTTCATTCTTTTGTCATAGAACATTGAGCTGAAAGTTGAGATAGAAAGTCTGAAGCGTGACCTGCAGGAGAGAGAGAAACTACTCATCAAAGCCTCGTAGGTACCAGTGTATTTCTTGATGTTTGTTACTTAGGATTTCCAAGATCTTGCTTCTATTTATATTCTCCTGATGCTCTAGGAATATGAGGATCCCAAAGTAGTATTTTAAGGGCACTTATCTAGAAATTGCTTCATTCGTTACAAAAGTTACATGTGTGAGTTCTTAAATGCACAGTTATGTTAATGTAGTTGCACTGGATGTTACAACTGATGTTATCCTTCATTCTACTGTAGTTTTCAGGTAAACAAATGACTCCCTAGTTGGGAATGGCTTAGCATTCCTATTGTAGATGTTGGGCGAAGAGCTTAATTCTCTCAACAGCTGAAGAGGTGGACTTTTTTTTTTTACAGCACTAGATTGAGAAGACATTACGCAAAACTCTCAGTAAGGCTGAGAGAGCAGTTCAGAACTAATCGAGAATGAATCTTGTGATTTTTTTTTTTTAAGTTAAAAATGAAATTTAATTTAAAAATGAATGCACTTAAAATTCCTGCTTTCCTGTTAGAACCTCTTTTCTAAATGAATATTACTTATTTAAAAACTACATAGTGCTCCATTGTCTTATGGCATGGGCAAGGTGAAATATGCTTTGGGGAGGGAATGGATGACTGTAGGGCTGACAAGAGCCTGTTAAATTGCTTCCTTCTAGATGTCTGGTTCGAAACTAATACAGGCTGGCAATGACTGACAGCTACTGAGTGCTACATGGGCCTCAGTTTCAATGGAATTTTCTTTGTGTGGCCTACCTCACATGGCATTGAACTGTTACCAGTTAGCCTTTTTTCAGTAGTTCAGAGAAGCCTAATTTCAAGTAGCTCCTGAGGACCAGATTAATTTTTGTTCGGTCTCTCCAGGTAGCTGTCAAAAGGTATTGCTGGGCTTTGAATGGAACCTTGCACAAGTTCATAATGGGGAGCAAAGTTTAGGGGGGAAATCATAAACAAGTGATCAGCCTTTGTTTAGTGAGGAAACACTAGCTGTTCTTTTCTTACAAGGTATTAACAATTACTGGAAAAGCAATTGGAGAAGTCTCAGCGGCTACGTATCTTCATTTTAATCCAGTGCTGCTTTTTGTAGAAAATACAGCTCTACCAAAGGCTTGATGCTGTGTTTGGAAGCTTTAAAAATAAGGAAATATTACACTTTTTCATCATACATACAAAGTGCTTGCATATCCACTGTGACAAGGCTTGTGTGTGGAACTCTCAGACTATGCCACCAAAATTTCTATATAGTGTGGAGATGTTTGTATTTAACCTTAAAGTGACGAGCAGGTACAGATAAAGTGAAGACACTTGCTTATGCATAACCTATCAGCCACCTGCACTTTAAATGTTTTCCGCTCTGATATGCAATGGGATTTCTGTCTATGTAATGGTCTTTCAGTAAGGCAGTTGAAAGCTTGGCCCAGGGTGGTGATGCCGAAATACAGCATGTGAAAGAAGAGGCACAAAAGAAGATGCAAGAAATGGAAGAAATCCTGACTAGCAGAATAAACTTTCTGGAAGAGGTAAGTGGCCAAAACTGCAGGAATAGTTAGAAATCAGTACTGGCTTTGTGCTATTGTCTAAGACTCAATATTAAGATCTACCTGTATTTTCAAAATCGTTTCAGCTTTCCTGGAAACATAGCCAGAGCAAAACCAGACCAAAAAGAAAAAAACATGATGAAAGGGAAGGTGGTTTTAGCTGCTCTAGATCTGTCAAATATGAGGATAGTAGTTCCTCAGGAAATGTGTATCTATTGGTGGTATTTAGGTACATTCAGCACAAATCTTTGATTCCTGAATTCCAGTGAGAGGAGGCTATGGTTTTGTAACTGCAGTCTGTTTAGAGGAAGAAGGGCTGGATTTTGAACAATTTACTGATAAGGTCTCAGCTTCATAAATAGCTGAAACTGCTCTGTAAGCACTCCGGTCATTTCCCATCTATAGGGGGAACCTCAGTATTGCAATATAGAAAGCTACAGAATCTGAGATTTCTGTCTCAGCTGTTACAGGCTGAGAGAGGCCACCAACTTGTGGCAGCTTCTGGGTAGGTGAACCAGTGGGCGCTTCCCTGCGTTGTGCCTGCATGCCTTACACTCTGTTGTTAGTTTGACCTTTATCTGCCCATGTTACTGGCTTCTGCTATCACTGTATCACCTTTTTGCATAACGTTCTTATGTTCCACAGGGTTATTCTTAACATATTTTTTTAATTCCTTGCTGTCTGTGGTTGAGACAGTTTATTCCTGTATTTATTGTTGAGCCATTGCTGATATCTTTACAGGGGAATTGCTTCATGTTTTCTTCATTTTGTAGTGTAAAGGCAAAAAAAAAAAATCTCTGTATGAATAACATGCTTCCTCAGAAGCAAGGAGAAGTTCAGTATCTTGTAAAGAACAAATTTGATACTGAATGGTCTGTGCTGGAAACGTTTGTGTCAAGTTCTAGAAATACATAAGCTCATGATTGGTTTGCATCATTGACTGTATACACTTATCTGTAGGTATGGGATTTTGTATTTGTTTGTGAGGGCGATAGACATCTAGTGCTCTTTCTGTAAGTAAATAGAACTAGCACAAGTGGGTATATTCCAGTATTTGCTTTTCCATCTCTGAAGAATGAATTGGTCACGGAAGATATCAGTAGCAATCTCTTGATGGTACTTTCTATCTGGATGATTTAGCAGTGTTCGTGAAACAGTGAGCTCTTTCCCCCCGCTTCCTCCATGACCTTTTTTTCAGTTTAGTGGAGCTGAGATTTCTCAAAGCGTTCTTTGTGCTATTGGATAGGTAGAGAAGTTCCTAAATTACTTACTCTGTACCAAAACAGCCAGTGAGACTGGTGTTCCCCAGATCTGTCAGGTAGAAGGGCAAATATTCTCATCTCGTGGTGATACCGTATTTTCTGTAGCCTGAAGATAGTGTTGGTGTCTGACATTAATTTTATTATGCTTATGAATGTGAACACTGCAGAGTACTATTAGTCACTTGTTTATGTAGTACCATGTAATTACAAAGATTCAGGTAACGCTAACAAAGATTAATTTCCTGTGGAGATTTTGACTGAAAGATGAATGCTTGCAGAACAACTTTACAGAAGAGGGTGTGAGTGGTGAAGTCTAGTGGGGAAGGACTTTTTCTTCATCTTCACCATGTTTGTACAGACTTGAAGGGGAGAGGGCAATTGCTTTTTGGTCTACAAGGAGGCTTTTATTTTGTAGAAAGGAAAATAGAGTGAGCACAGTAGGAAAGCTTAGAATATAAAAATTAAGACCTGAAGCAAATTTTACATACATATTGTATGACAAGTCTGTCTCTTCTGGTGTTCCCCATCTCCATGAGTTGTGTCACTAGAGGAAGTTGACTGGAATCTCTGGGTGTTACCTCTGTTCCCATTGCTGCTCAAGAGAAAAGTGTTTGGTTTATGCTTTATCAATTCTTGCAAAATATTATAAATGGTGTTGGGAAGAATTCCAATTAGCTACAGTGAGCCTATGAATATTAATTTAATTTCTGATAGAATAAAAAAGCCCTTCTTTAGCCTCTTTAATTTAAGTGTGGCTATTAATTATGATAGTGGGAGGACAGTGGGACAAAGCCCAAATTATAATAGCTTAATCTAAAGCCTTAGCATAGGGCCACTTTTATTTCCAGTTCTGCTATAAGTTAGTGTATTTGTTTTATTTCTTTGAAACAAACTTCCCTTCTTTATGTACCACAGAAAATGGTTTAATCTTGAAAATGCAGGCACACAGAGTTCAGAAGCGTTTGCAAAGTGCTTGAAATACTTGGTAAAAGTTGCTAAATTAAACATACCAACATATGTTTGGTAGAAGAAACTTCAATATGTGAAAAATTTTGTGAGTATTTTGTTCTTATAGGCATCAGGATTGTGTGTTTTAATTACAGAATCTTAAAGCTGCCCAAGATAATGTGGAAAAAGCCATTGCAATGACAGAGAAGGAGAAAGCTCTGAGAACAGCTGCTGAGCAGAAGCTTTCTTCAATTATGAATGCCCCTGCAAAGGATCTGGATATGATTAGAGGAGCTGAGAAAGACAGGTCAGAACTCTTGCTGGTGATGTCGCTAACCACTGGAATTCTTTATTGTTTAAAGTGTGAAGAGGTGACATGGATATAGGTTTTACTAGTTTGATCCTACCCTCAGATAAATGGATGCGACTGGCCATCCTTCCTATTCAGCTATTAAATGAACACAGCAGAGAATCAGTATGCATGTGACATGAGCATGTCCTGCTTTAAAGCATCTTTGTAACTTCACTGACTTACCTTGTGCTTGCTGCTTTCTTGGAACCATTGCTGAATAGAACTTGACTCTACTATTTGTGTTCACTTACTGCTTCCATGGTGTTTATGTACTCTTCAGTCCCAGTGATGTATCTGTTTGGTGTTGGAACATCTGATAGGAAGAGAAACACAGTGTGTTTGAGCTTCGTGGGTTTGACTGTGCTTTGCAAAGCACTGGCTTTGCTTTGTTTGGCAGGTAGTTTGAAAGGTGTGTGAGTTGTTCAATAACTTTAGGTGGGGAAAATGTGTACGTTTTGGAGGGTTTTTTTGTTGTGTGTTGTTTTAAGATAGGTAGGGTAAGGTACTGACAAGCTTCCCAGTAAAGCTTAGTTAGTTTGGGGCTGTGAGCCCGGAGTGGAGATTAAAAGATCATTGTGATTCCTTATACTTTGGAGTATCCTTTACTGTCTGTTTGTGACTGAACCCTGCAGGTAACTACTCTGTGAGTAACTGCATAATTGGTCTACCCTGGTAACAGAAAGTTATGTGGGCCTGAGGCTTTCATTTAATAGTGTTTTTTTTATTACAGTAAGACCAAAGCAAGGTTTGTGGTGTGTTCCAGTTTTTGTAAAAGCATGCAGATTGAAAACTGCAATTCTGAAATCTAGTGGCGTAAAATTATGCAAGTCTAATAGGCATATTATGTGCCGCCACAGTAATTATAACCTGGCTCTCAAGTTATCTCCCTCCTTTCCCTTTCTTGTCTTTGTCTTTCGATCTGTCAGTCATCTGCATGAACACAGTTGTGTTCTGAGTTGTCCTCCTGAGTGACTTGAGCTGGGAAGGAGTTACAAAACCAGTCCCTTTCAGAGGTAATTGAGTTGCCAGCTCTATAGCTTGTGTGAAAACAGTGCTTAAATTATGGAAACAATGTCAGGATTGGATCACTAAAGTGAAGGCTGTATGGAGTATGATGAACAACGTCCTCTTTTTTTTATTTGTTTTCCCCCTCTCTTTTTTCTTCTCCCTGCCCCTTGTGATCCAGTCTTTGCAGGATCTTCTATAATGATGTGTTGGTAGATCAGTGTAAGTATTCACAGGACCAGGAAAACATAGTGCTAATGGAAGAGGAGAATATCTGACTTCTTGAAGTGATTCAAATATTAATGTGCAATGCTTTAAACTTGTCTGGGAGTAGCATATCTGGAATTCATATTGTGTTGAAAAGATACTTTCACCCTCTAGGCTATAAAAACTAAGAGAATCGTAGCTGGCGTCTTATGCCAGAAAGGTTTCACCTGTAACCCTTATGTCTGTCCGAAAACTCAAGCACTGTAGTTTTTATCGGTTGGAATACTGAAAGTGTCAAGATGTGTATTGACCAAAGAGGATAGCACAGAACTAACTTTTTTTTTCTGCTGTGAAACGAGAACCAGCTTACGTACAAATATAAATGAAACTAGGTACATGAGTGATGGCACGTAAGGATATGGTGTTGTATGTGCTAAGAAGTGGAATAGATGGATAAGCTTTTTGTGTATGCTATAAAAGACAACGTAACTAAAATATTCAAGCTTAAGTGTTGACACTTGAAATGGTACTGGAGGAAAATAAGAATGAGCACTCGGCAGATAGCTCAACCCTGCTTGTTGCTTACTTTAAAGTTACAGCACCTTTCCTGGTTTTTCTGGAGGGAGAAGGGGTTCTGAAAGTACTCCCCTATGTTTTACAAATACTGTCTGGAGTCTTCACCTAGGAAAGTTGTCTGCAAGATTTACTGCAATGACTGGAGAACTGGTGGTAGATGATGCAAGATTAATATTAAAAATCTTATAATTTTAGGCTCATAGAGCAACTGAATCTGTCATTGAAAAGTAAAGAAGCTATAATTCAACACCTTGAAGAGGAAAAGTCTCAGAGTGGATCTTATGATGGGAGCTTATCAGCAGAAAAAATCAGAGAACTTACCATTGCTTTGAGGCATGAAAAAGATAGTGAGATAGAGGTGAGGAAACTGACTGAAGAGTTATATGCTATAAATCTCATGTGGTCCAGGATTTTAAAGGCTTTGTGTGTGACAGTATGTGAGTGACTTAAGCCCATTTTTTTTAAAAATACTCTTCTCCACAGTTATTCCCTTCTCCATTCCCTTAACATTCATTGGTTCTGTTGTGGTTTGGCAGTCAATATTCATCCTTATTATCCATGCTTACCATTCATTCAATGAGAGGTCATGTTTCCCGTTGACATTATGCCTGTATTTTATTATAGATACTGTGCAATTGCTTTACAGAAGTATATATAAAAACCCACTAGATGTTAACAGATCCGTCAATAGATGACATAATTTCTGTAGAAGAATGGGAGTTGAGAGTTTATTTTTTGGGAAGTATCTCTACTGTTACGAAAAAGCTGTGGTAAGGGAGGTAGGCATAAAATATCCCATGCAATAAAATCTAGCCTTTAGCCTACAAAAGGTGCTAAGAGTCAGTCTTTTATTTCACTTGGCTCTTAAAATAGGAAGACAGATGTCCTGAAAGGTAGAAACAGGTCTTCAGGCTTGTTGTATTTTTTTTTTTGTCCCATTGATTATTCAACCAATAAATTAAAGCTGGCAGAATTAAGAAAGTAATCATGGAGGCTGTCATGCTTCTGAAAAACTTCCTTCCCATTTGTTTTGGAACTTAATATTGATCAGTACCTAAATACTTTTTTATCAAGAATAGACAAGAGAACCTTCTACGACTGGGCTGATTAGTGGAATTAAAAGTTTTCAGGTTTGGGTTTCCTTGCAATTAAATCAGTATGTGTCAGGAAAAACTACCAAACGGACAAAAATATTTGTGTGTCAAGGTGAAAACAGGGACAAGGTCATCTTTAATAATTTCATGGGAGGTGGAGGAACTGTATTGTCATTTTGGGATGCAGTATAGGAGAAAAAATTCTGATGTATACCTTTGCACAACTCTGTTTTTATATATGATTACTTTAAAAAAAAAAAAATTCTGTAACCTCCCCAAGGAAAAGTGCTGATTAAATCTCTCTTAGTAAAAGCATCTTGCTGGCATAGATAAATGTCACATAAAAATGCATTTTTATTAACTTGGCAGGTACAGTTGTCCTGTCTCATGGAAGAACATGTTGTGTTGTTTGTGGGTTAGGTTTTTTTTTTGGTTGTCTTAATTTGGATAGGCTCATACTGTGGCCAGGTAGATTTGTAGACTTCCAGGAAGGTACTGATTCAATATATTGCTGCCAAAATGTTGAATGTCGTACAGTTTTAAGGCGTACACTAAGTTCCCCCCACCCTCCTCACCCCCTGTTTTTTAATCTCCTTTTGCTTCATTTTAATGCTTCATGAGTTACATTTGTTTTTACAATGAAATTACTTGAATGTAACAACTGTTTTGTTCTTATAGGCTATTAGAATGGAGCTTAAAAATGAGAGAAATTCCTTTGAAAAAAAGATTCAGGTAAGTTCTAATCTTGTTTCTGTTTCCTTGACCACTTCCAGTGCATATTGGGATGTCTTCTGTTATGCATTTGTAGATACAGAGAGGCCTTGACTCAAAAGGAAGCAAAGCAAGTCCTCTGGTAAATTCTCTTTTATGTTAGATGGCAGGAAGGTTCACCCTGCTTTTGAAGCAATTTTGAGTGAGGCACACTCATCAAATATTGAAGCTGATACTCATGGCCAGCCCATGAGATTAGGCTGCTTACATGCTATATTCCAGGCACATCTTTAAGATGATGATTTGCATTTTGGGACTATATTTTATGTTAGTAATCTGAGTAAGAAGGTACAAGAACTTTGAGAGAATGTGCTTATTAATGTGCAGTTACAGCATCTCTTAGTGGGAAGTTAATGCAACTTTCACATAATCTAATTTAGTCACTTCAAGAAGAGCTACAAGAGAGAGAAAATGAGCTTGCTGTTGAAAAGAAGAATGGTTTGAAAAGGGATAAAACTATTCAAGGCCTAACTGTTGCATTAAAAGCAAAGGAAAAAGAGGTATGATTATGATGGTTTGTAAAACTATCATTGGGAAGGGAATGTGTGCATTGTGTATGTGGCAGGGGTTGACTTATCTCACTGTAACCATTAGGAGGCTTCTAGGGGGTCCTTAATCACTGCTGTCATATCTGTAAGCAGTTCTCTTTATCTAGACTTCTGGGTCTTGGGCTGGAGGAGAGAGAAAAAAGATACTTAACTGATACTTTCTCCCTTAAGAACTTTGGGGAAAAATGTTTTCAGTTGCATACTGATTTTTATCAGTTCTGAGCACGACTTAAAAGGTATGAGAAGTATTTTATTATGTTGAGTGAGTGGAGCTGTCATAAAGACAGCTAAAATAGGAGAGGTCAACGAGAACCAAAATTCAGTGGAAGAATGGGAAATATTTAACTTGAGTGATAGGCAGTCTGGTGAGTGTTGTATAAGAACAATAATTTCTTTATACCAGATTTATTATGACGTATTTGGTGTTTTTGTTCTTTAAAGTATTTGTTTTGTGTAGTTGGATGAATGAATAATGAAATGGGGTAGCTATTACTGAATCAGCATACCTTGGAAATAACTCTTTCTACATAGTATTCATTTTACTTTACTTAAAGAATGAGGAGCTTGTTTCTGAAATTGAAGATCTAAATGCTTCATTGGCTAAGGCAAGAGAAGCAACTCACAAAGCACACATCCAAAAATTCAAGGTAAGAAACAAGCAATTAATGTGGCTTCCCCCAACCCTGCTCCTCCCTTCTCCATAATTCCACACGGTGGGTAGTGCTTTGTATCTTTGAAAGTGGAGGAATGGAAACTAGTTCAAAATGTTGTTTAAAATGTTTGATTTTTCTTACTTTGAAAAAAAAAAAAAAGCCCAAATCACATTATTTAAACAATAGTGTTAAAATGTCAGATTAATTATCTTGTTTCTTGAGTTTTTTCTTCTATAACAACTGAGAATTGTTAAGGGAGAAATGTGTAAAAGCAAAATGAGTTAAAAATAAAGACACAAATAGTTGTGGAGCTGAGATCATATTGAGCTTTCTTTGTTGATCTAAGAATGTTTTGGTTTTTCTCCCAAAAGTATGGTAATGGCACACTCTTCGTGTTAGCAGAGTTGAACTGGGGATAAGACACTTGTTTGGATTTATTTATATAATAAATGTGAGTCCTGCTGTTTATAAAACAATGGAATGTTGTTTGTGAAAATGTGATTTGGTAATGCTTTCATGTGTGTGGAGGAGAAAGGACTTTCTGATGATAATTTATGTATTGTAAAGGTCTTAAAATGTAAAATGGGAGAAAGTAAGAATTTGGTATTTAAACAGACAACATAATGTCTCTTGTAATGTTTTCCAACTCATCTAAAACTAAGTTTGATAAAACTAACTAGTACTGATTACTAGTGATCAGTGATGAATCCTCCATTATGGTGTGTGTTCATCCACGTGGTCTTGTAGCTTAGCAGGAGTGGGAGAGGTTGATACGCTTGCCTCCAAAGTACACACACCTAAAGCTTTTGTGCCTGACTGTACTGGGTTTTGATTTCAGAGTCTAATGGCGTAGTAATGTTTAGTACTTGCAGAGCACCTCTGTTTCTTCAAAAGCCATTTATTTCACATAAGCCCAAATTTTAAGTGTGCTCGATTGAGAAAAGTATATCCTATGTCTTCTTTGGGTCATTTTGGCCTGTGTGTGAATTTATAGCTTGTTTGCTTTTTTCATACCATGGAAGTCCTGCTTTGAAATACTACTCTAATTTTAACCCTGTAATTTTTATGAGAGCTTGATTATTCTTGAAAAGTTCTTGGCTTAAAAAGTGTGCAACTAATCCTCCTGTCCACAGAATCCATGGTGGGTGACAGAGCAAGCCTTTCTCCTCGTTACTCTGTTACTTAGCTACAAACTTGAGTTGAAGGCAGTTCTCTGTGAGTAGATCATGCTGTGTAGCCCGCTACTCCTTTCATCTGTGTTGTGAACTTCGAGGGGGCCGGTTGTAACAGTATATGATAGGGAAGAACACAAATCAGACTTGGTATTTTGTATAGAAAATATGCTTATGACTTGGTAACTACATGACCGAGTCTCAATTCAAACTGGCCCAAAAGTAGAAAGCTTTAGGTAATAAGAGCTTTGGGAACCAATAATAATAATATGGTCTCTTTTGCACTATGGACTCCTTTGCAGGTCAACTTTTATCTAATTCTTAGATAACTAAGACTTTGTTATCCTGTGCTGGATGTCATTGAAAGCTGTGTTAACATTCATTGAGAAAATTTTCAGTGTAACATTTTCCATGTTGTTTGGGTAACTGTCACTTCACTGTAATTTTACACCATAATTTTTGAAGTACTGGAAAGAAGTGTGGGGGAGTGGGTTTGGATGCAACAGGAGTAAAGCCTTCCAGTTTCTGCAAAATACCCTTATAGAACTTGAATGCTGCTTTGTGTTTCAGGGTGCTGAGGATTATCAAGCACTCTTGATGGAAAAAGAGACCCTCTTAGCAGAGCTGCGTTCAGAAAACCTTACAAAGGATGCTGAGAATCGTAAACTACAAAGGCGGATTAAAAGAACCGATCAAGAGCTAAATGATTTGAATTTAGAAAGAGAGAAAATGGAAAAGGAGCTGGATGAAGCACAACTACAGAAGAACAGAAGTGACAAAACCATTAATGTTATTATAACTTTTTTCCTTTATTTCCTGAAGTTAAAAAATAATTTAGCATTTTTAGCATGTCCTTTTCTAACAAATTTAGTTTTTTTTAAATTTGAATAATTTTTGGAAAGGTAAATGCATTTGCTTAAAGCCAGTTTTCAAAAGAATGGGGCTAAGAAGCTTGAAAACTCTGGCATGTGGTATGCGTAGAAAAATGTTTTCAAATAAATACAATTTTGATAGCCTTGGGTTCTAGGAAAAAATCATTAGCCTTTATAAATGGTAAACGTTTACTATTGGTTTCAGTTTTTCTGATGAGAAAGTCTGAACGTGCATGACAATGTATATTTTATATATCTGCTGTATTTGTCATGTTACGTATCTATACTTTATCTTAAATTACATTACTTTAATTGAACTGTCTTCCAAGTTCTAATGCAGAACAGGAGTAAATAGCCATTTGCAAACTTAAGCCAAACTTCAGCTTGCTTCTTGCTGTCATAGCAGGGTCACTGTAAAGGCTGTGTACTTAATTTCTGCTTGTAAAATTCCCAAAGCACAGGATTAGTTGATCACAGCTTAATGTAAAGATGATGCACTGTATCTGTTCGTTAACCTTCCTTGCTTCGTATTTTGTTCAGGGTTTTTTACCTTGCTGTAGTCATTTAGATAAGCACTTATGCTTCCAGCATGCGCAGCTCGTGCAACAAAGTGAATGATCAGGTTTCCTATTTTTTTCCATTGAAAAAAGGATGCACCTTCTGCTGAGTGTTTGACATAAAACATACTTTTCACCTGCATGTCTTGTTGCATGGATTTTCCTAAAGTCTTCTCACCGTTGCTTCCATTAGGGCAGCATTTGCATAACGAGAAGAGTCCTGCCTGCATGCAAAGTCTGGTCCTCTTCGGTTAGGGATTAGTCTCCTGCTATATTAAATTACACAAAAGCTTAAATGAGCTTGTATTTATTCAGTGGCTGTTTTGGTTCAATTATTAAATAAGGACCTTAAGGCAGGTATACGTGGAAATTGCTCTTTCTGCAATATGACTTTAAACCAGTAGAGGGATCTCTTCACCCACAAACAAATAAGTTCTGCTCCTGATCTCCTGCTCCCAATTTAACTTGCATTTTTGGTTGATTGTCAACTGTGGTTAGGCTGCCGTCACAAAGTCTCTATCTTTGGTGTGCTTTGAAATTTCTTCAGGGTGTTGAGGTTAAGGAGAGAAAGAACAGATCACTTCTGTCAGTAAAGCAGCCACAAAGAACATATTTTATTGATTTAAAGTATTTTATATTTAACGGTCTTCTCTGTTCAGAACTTTTTTCATCTTTCAGGGGAGCTGGAATATAACTCTGCATAGCAAAGACAGGAAAAATAGAACTGAGTAGGGAGTTGCCAGAGGATTCAAAGTTACTTGTATTACAGAAGCCTATTTGACTCCATTATGTCCATGTTTTTCATGTAAATGACTAGCTCCTTGGGGAAAAGCATTCCTGCCAAAAGATGAGCAGTCTTATAAAAATTATATCCCTAACCTATTTCCTACTCCTTGCAGAACAGCTGCTTCAATTTCAGAGTTGCTAGTACATTTGGATACAGCAACATTGCCTGTGAAATGTTGCCCATTAAGTAGTAGATATGTGGGAGTAAAAAAACATGCTGTGATATTTTGCTCTTTGACAAATAGAAAACCACTTCAGTGATCTGATGCAAACTTTTTATGAGACTGCCTTAAAAATTCTGTTCTATTTATGCTCCAAGACACCTATTTATCAGTGTTTCTATTTTGTTAGAATAAAACTAGCAAGAATGTGCCTGAACTGTAGAAAATCCCCTTGACATCTGTAATGAACTGCTGTCTTAGCTCTTCACTCACGGGGAAATTTCCAATGACTTTTCATGTACTGTACTGGGGATAATCCCAATTTTTGCATACATCTATTAAAAAAAACAAATATCAACAAACCAAAAAACACACCAAACCTTTGAGATCCAGAAAAGGGCTATTTGCCCTGTTGTAAGCCCAGTTTGTCAGGATGATTTTGGCTTTACTGTCCTGGAATGGAAGAAGGTTAATTAAACTAAATTAGTTAAGACAGCTACATGTGAGCTGATCATGCAAATCGCAGACCGTGCCCAGTGCTAGGAGTCTTCTGGAGCAATGGGCATAGATGCTCTTGAACAACGTCCCTGCCTCAGGGTGGGTGGGTGTCCAGGCTTTTTACTAGGTCGAGTTTAAAAGAAAAAACTCGTTCAGTTCTGTACTTTCCAGAAGCGGCTGTTAAGTGGTAGTTCGGCAGCAATTTAAGCTCTTTGAAATGAGAAACTTCGGGCATATATATGTTCATACAATTGATGAGCAATAAACATCAACTCATCCTTAATGTTGGTTGTGTCCACCATATTACTGTGTCTCTTAACAGAGGTTCAGTGCTTCTTGATCAAAGAGTTTGTTCAAATTTACATGATTAAACACTTCAAGTATCCATTCTCTCTCCAGGCCTAAATGTAGACAATTAAAGTGTATTTACTAGGCATTCATATTTGATCAGTTGGTTGGGGAAATGCAGAGTAACTCATTAGGCAGAATTTATTATTTAGTTTTCCTACCTGTAGTTTAGCCTGAGAGGGAGGTTTTGGAGCTTCATGACTTAATTATTTACCAACCTGTTTTCCGTCTGACAAGGAGGGGGAGGCATCTGCTCTAGTCTTCTACATTATAGTGTTTCACGTTCATTTTTCTTAGTTCAGCTATCATTAATCATAGGAAAGTCTCTTGGGAAAAAGGTTGGCAGAGGGAATTGCAAAGTTTATGCTCTGAGAACTGTAGGTACTATATTATCCTTCCAACTCAATGTATAGAAACCAGTAGATTTTTCTCCCAGACAATTTGAGTGGTCAATGAGTTCAAGCAACCTGCTATAGTGATGGATAGTTTTGTGTGTTACCGAATTCTAGCCCATGCAAAGAAGATAATTTTCAATCTCAACTCTAGCTTCTTTTGGGAAGGATTTAGGGAACTCTGGGTGCAGAAATAGAGGCAAAGTATCTGCAAATTGAGTGTCTCTTGCAGGCTTTTTAACTTTTCCCACAATTGTATGCCTTATCAGTGCACCTCTTTCTGTAAACCTAGCCATAATATTTGCGCTGCTTTAGAGACAGAAGCATATTTTATGTACTTGACAAGTGTGGTATGCAGAGACGACTCAGATAATAGGGGGTGTAGTACTGTTATTCCAGCAGCATCTTTTCTATCTATGCATGTCTGTCATCTTTTCTTCTTAAAGCTGTTTATGCTTTTCATAAAGAGAAGTCGCTTGAAGTTATAGGTCAGGTCGAAAGCGTTCCTTTGAAGTTTAGTTATCTAACACGTAATGTATTCACTTAAAGCCTCTCAGTGATGCAATAGTAAAAAACCCAACGTAAAAATAGAAAGCCGAGGAGCGAGCTTTGCAATGCAGTGAGAATCGTAACGCTGCAGTTGATCCTTTGCTTCCAGTTCACGTGTTGTACGTGACTAGGCTGAATGTGACCCACTTGAAGAGCTCCGTAACTTCAAGCCAAAAGACTTTGCAGTTATCAGACTGTTAAGTTACTTTCAAAAGAGCTGTGCTACTCTGCAGTTTGTATTTGTAGCTAGTAGTTAGGAAGAAATAGAAACATATTTGAAAGTTTGTGGATATAGACAAAACTTGGACCTGATTCTGCAATTCTTCAGTTTTCTTAGTTAAGTAAGTAGTTCTTTTGGTCCTGAAGACATTAACTTTATTAGTTTGCAGAACTGAAGGTCTAAGCTTAATCATTCTTGGAAACTGAGTAACATTTGAGTTTGTTTGGGAGCTATTAGGGATTTCTTAGCTGAATCCTGCTAATGAAGCTAAAATTAAGCAAGTAAACCAAAAGGCATTGTACATGACAATTTGTATTTAATGTGCAAAATAAACAGAACTGAAACACTGAAGTAGTAAAATGATGTTAAAGATTTGATGCGAACCTGCATGAAGCAAGGTAATTAAGTCAAGAAAAGGACATAAAACAGTTTGTAAAGAGATTGCAATTAAAGTGTCACTAGTACTATTTCTTTGTACTTAGAATAAGAAACAACTATTGAATTTTAAATCCCAGTGGAGGTAAATGTAAAGTTTATAGGTGACTACCATATGTGCAAACTATTTAAAGGCCTTATGATACTTCACAAATGGGCCCCTTTTGGGAATAAATGGAAAACATTTGTTTTAAGATGTAGGCTGTGTTACCTGGTTCTTTGGGGCTGAAGAGAAGTTTAGATAGTATAAAGTCTTCTGTAAGTTTTAATTGTTTAGACAACAGCGCCTTTGTTAGAAGTTTCTACTTCTCTTTTTCCACACAATCCATGCAGTAAATGCTCTAGATCTTCTTGCAGAGTAAAAGCTTATAAAATGAGGCTGGTGTATATGCAAGCTGTGCCGCCTTCAACTGACAGTGTTGAAACTTCCAACAAATCAGCAACAAAGTTTGAAGTGACACAAATAGTGGTAGTGGAAGGACAGAGATGCCACGTTATGGATTTTTCTACTCTTGCATATTTTTCACTCTGTAACTGGGAACTGACAGTTAATTACATGCTAATAATTTCATATATGTTTCCATGATTTAGCGATTGTCCCAGTTCGTAGCAAAATGTAAGGAACAGGAATTGTTTGATGTTATTGCTTAGAACCCAAGGCTTTATCAGGTGGTCAGACTTTGAAACCCCATATGTAGCTAGATTTTCAGATGGTGGATTTTCACGTAAAGTGAAAGAGGATCTATAGGGATGGATGCAGAGGAGACAGCTATAATTGTGGTTTGTGTCAGGTGTGTCACCTGCAAACTAGGAGATACTGCTTTTTACATTGCAGTAGTCCATGTCGATCCTAACAGGGTCCTTTGGACTTGCTACTGCATAAGGCTATTGAAAGAGATTGTTTCTGCTTTAGAAACAAAATGGACAAGAAGTAGATGTTTCTGTGGTGGGGAATTAAGATGTGGAGATGATGCAACTAAGATTGGAGCTGCAGGAAATAACAGCCATAATCAAGATCAAGTTCTGTTCACAACTTCTAATCATGAGTCTGTCCTGATTGGTCATTTGAAGTTTGTGCCCTTGTCAAAAGAAAACGTTTTAACATTTCTGACCTTTTGTTTGATGTAAAAGTAACTAGTGTTGCAATGTTAGTGCAAGAATTTTCATGGTGTGATGAGAAAAAGAGCAAATGACAAACTGAATCACCCGTGACCAATTTTCTCCTATTTCTAGCAAGGTAGTAAATTGACTCAGAAGTAAGTGTTCATTCTGACAGTGACAACATCTACGTGCATGATATTCCTAACAGCCTTGGAGTCCAGTTGTTCTGTATGAAAAGCATTTAAACAATAACAACCTAGATTTTTAGAAGACATTACTGACACCTCATCTAAAAGTTTTCTTTCTTTAATTGCGTTGATTGATGCCAAGAGAAAGATACTGCCTTAAATGCATTCTCCAGACTATTCAGTGACATGAGTAATTTAAAGCAATGGAAAGTTAAGCTAATAATGTGGGTTGTTAGTCTTAAATTTTTTTCCAAGGTGATTTGCTAAATATTCAGTTTCATTTTTTTTGTAGGACCTTAGAAACCAACTAGAGAAATTACATGGTGAAATGACTGAGAAAGAAAAAGCAGCTGAACATCATTACAATATTCTTTTGAGTGAAAGCAATCAGAAGTTGCAGAGCCAAGAACTAGTTATCAAGCAGCTAACAGACAACGTCAATCAAAAGGATCTGCTGCTTCAGGTAGGTAGACTTCAGTCGAAATGAAAAATGGAAAGTTATCATTTGATTTTGTATGAGGAATTATTACAAAATCACATTTGTATTTGGAATTACTGTTGATATTGATGATAATCCTTCACTTTATAATACCGTATTTGCAGAACAGACGTATAATTATTGAATGTGTGGCATTCAGTGAGATTTCTTGTTAGGGTTTTATAAAGCGTGTGGACAGAGGAGGAAGACAGCTTTGCTGATACTTATGTGGAATTTTCACTGTTGTGGTAAGATAGTTTAAAGTCTCTGAAGTGCCTATGATTTTCAGCTTATTGTGCAGAAGCTAGAAGCTGAGGAATAGGTATAGATACTGAAATATTTTCTCTTTCTTTTTTTTTTTTTTTAAAGCCCATTCAAAATAAGGTACGTGAGGCGGGAGCTGCCTGAATGTTAATGGACCCCTGTTCAATTTTTTTATAGCTGGAGGTATAACCCTGAAAAGTACTGATGTTATTCAAACAACAATACAAAGAGTAATAGTTGAGCTTGCTGTATAACTGGAGACCAAGGTGCATGCCTTGACGTTTTTTAATACTTAAAGGATTGGATAGCTGCGGAAAACTGCTGGGTTTTTTTTGTTTGTTTGGTTGGTTTTTATTGTTTTGTTTTGGTTTGGTTTTTGCTTCTCTTACATTAAGTTGAGCTTTTCTTTAGTGGGGTATGTGAAGACCATGTGCTGGATCATCCTTGGATATTCTGAATTTTCTTTGTTTCTCTATTTTGCAGTATAAAACTAAAATAAATTTTGTAAAACTGCCTCATTGTTTTCTTTTGTTAGAAACTTGATGGAACAGTCAAAGAAAAGGATGCAGAATTGCAGGAGCTCCTGAATAAGTACAAGAACCTTCTAACGGCCAATGAAGAACTTGAACTGAAAAATGAGGGCTTAGTAAAGGAAAAATGTGCTGCACAGTCTCAACAGTCAATCATCAAGATAGTCAGAGAGTTAGAGGTGAGTTTTTCATAACTCTGATCATTTGCAGATAAATACCTTACTTCAAATTGAAGAGAATTTTGACTTCGGCTTCAAAAGTGTGGACGCAATACACGTTGTAATTTACCTATGTAGCAAGGGGCTGTTTTTCCTTCAGATCAATACCATCACGAAATGTTCTGTATTATTAAATTTATAACAATGGCTTTATTAATAATTGTGTCATATGATTTGTATGATTGTGGTGGTGTTGATCTGGTATTGTAAGAATACTCTGTTATTAATACATCAGAGTATTGTACTCCGATGAGTTTATGTGGCATTACTAAACTCTTTACTCTCAGAAAGTGTTTAAAATGGTTTGCCTGCCGTAAAGAGGTGTTTTGTGGTCATTAGGGTAGACATGTTTCCCTGAGTGCGATGGTATCTGCACTTCTGAAGACAGGTGCAGAGGAGAGTTTGTGTACTTCTGACAGATAAGGGGAAAGATTGCACAGAGCTAGTGACCACAGGAGATAAATGGAGTCTGAGGATAAAAAATATAGGTAGGAGTGAAGATATATCAAGGGCAAGAAGAAAACTACTTTTTAAAGTAAAGCAAAGAAGAAAGGCAATAGTACAGAGAAGTATGTATCTTAAAAAAGGTGGACAATATATGACCATTATTTTATTTGATGCCATAAATTGAAAAGACTTGTTAGTACCTGAAATTGGAGGTCAAAATTCAAAGTCTTAAAATGTACATTTAGTTCTTTCACCCCCCACTTCTGTACTGGCAAATAAAAAAAAAAGTCAGGTACTGTTATGAAGTTTTTGAATCACTTGCTGACTCCACCAGTGCATTTTTTTATTATTCTGTACAGATTAGTGAACAAGTAAGTTGCTTTTGAAGGTATGTTTCCTGTCTTTTTTTGTGTTGTTTGCAGCCTAGTATGTTAAGGTCTCCAGAAGCATCAGGCAAAGTAAAAAGGATTAGACTAGTATGTACTAATGATAAAGCTATTTCATTTCTTTAATAATAATGATATGTTCTCAAGGATGTTTAAAATAAAGTGAGCCAATGTCAAAGGAAACGTGAATGCTATGCCTTGTGTCACATTCTGAACACACTAGTGAGGAGATGCTTAATATGTTATGGGCACTATTATTAAACAAGGTAGATGCAAGCACACGTTGAGTCATGGGTTATATGACAAGCTTACAGTAAAGGACCTGTGTCATGGTTTGCCAGGGTACCAGTGCAGAGTTTTTCAAAGAATATATGAATATACATGCAGAGAAAATAAAGTCTGTGAAAGGCTGAGTAGAAATTCTACCTCTGTAAAACAAACTGCAGTGCATGCACGTAACTTCTGTCATGAAGGGACCTAAGAGTGATGGAAAATCATACAGAATTGATGAAAATCAAATACTTTCCTCTGTACACCCCACTTCCAGTACAGGTGTATAACCAGGAGAGAGAACAGTGGCAAGCGAAGCCATGCATGGTAATGACCCAGTACCCACCTTCTAATCACAATCTATTCTCTATTGCTGGTTCACTTAGTGATTGTGAACAATACCTAATCACAACCCATTGTCCTCTCGGCTCAACCTCTGTGTAAGATATCTCCTGTAAGAACCCACTTCGGCATATTAATCATAAGTTTTTGGACACAGATTATCCAGTGCTCTGCTCTCATTGGTTCCTTGGACTCTTTGATGACTTTACAGTGCTGCACCAACTCTCAACAAACGCACAGCTGGATCCTCCCCACCAGAGAGAACAGAAACCAAGCTCTTCCAGCCTCACTGATCTTTAAAGTTGAAGAAACTGAATTGAGAGATGCAGAACTTTCTCTCTTTCATCATATCTTTTTACTTTATTTTAATGTAATGATAAATTTTAAAGCAACCAACATCCAAAGCTCTGCTGGGTGCCTTGGCCAGGCCAGGAAAGATAAATGACAGTTTCTAATTAGAGTTTGGATTCTTGAGCCACTGTCATGGGCTAGAGAGAGAGTGTACGAGGGCACTGATAATTAGGTTAGTCATGCAACTGCTGACTCTGGTATCTATGAAGTCTCAGAATGAAATATATTTTACAGCCAAGGAATTTAGAAGTGCAATGGAAACTTTAGTTGATTTTGTGCTTAGTGCTTTTCTTCTTGCTCTTCTTGGCATGTATCAGGAATAGTGTGGCCAGCAGGACTGGGGCGTTGATCGTCCCCCTGTGCTCGGCATTGGTGAGGCCCCACCTCGAGTGCTGTGTCCAGTTTTGGGCCCCTCACGACAAGACAGACATTGAAGTGGTGGAGCAGGTCCAGCCAAGGGCAGCAAAGTGGTCTAGAGCACAAATCTTAGGAGGAGCGGCTGAGGGAGCTGGGGTTGTTCAGCCTGGAGAAAAGGAGGCTGAGAGGAGACCTTCTCGCTCTCTGCAACTGCCTGAAAGGAGGGGGGAGCCAGGGGGGGGTCGGTCTTTTCTCCCAAGGAACAAGCCATAGGACAAGAAGAAATGGCCTCAAGTTGCACCAAGGGAGGTTTAGACTGGATATTAGGAAAAATCTCTTCACTGAAAGGGTTGTCAAACATTGGAACAGGCTGCCCAGGGAAGTGGCTGAGTTGCCATCCCTAGAGGCATTTAAAAGCTGGGCAGAGGTGGTGCTGAGGGACGTGGGTTAGTGGTAACGTGGCAGTGCTGGGTTGATGGTTGGACTTGCTGGTCTTTTCCAACCATAACGATTCTATGATTCTCTTACAACCAATACTCCTATATTTACAAAGCGCTTTTTGTTGGAACATTTGTTAGGTAAATATGTTTCTTACACAGTTTTTTAGGCTTTTGTCATTCATTTTATTACTGAGAAGAGCAGCAAAATTGAGAAAATTTGCTCTTGCTCAATCCTTGAGCTGTGCTTCTTGGTTCTGTTGTTGCATGTGTAATCTTGCACACAGCGTATGCTGCAGTAAGGGGCCACAGTGATATGAATTTTAATTCTAAATTGATTTCTCTTAAGTGTAAAAAAAAAAAAATAATCTTGGATTTACTGTAAGGTAGCCTTTCTGTGATGTCTGTTTTTGGGAGGAGGAGCTTATATAGCACTTGAGGGTGGAGTAGGAAATGCAGTTAGCTGATACACTGCAAGGCAAATCTGATGTTTCTGCAGACCCAAGGCACTTTCTAATTCCTGTACGATCAGCACATTATTTGACTTTGGTTGTAATTACTCCACGGGAGTAGAGGAGTTAATATGGTGCGGTCAGGGAACTGAAGGATACTGTGTGCATACAGTTGTGATGTCTAATTTGCCTGCAGCTGGAGAAATTATAGTTAATGCATGAAAGTTATTGATGTAACTAGAGCATTGCAGTTGATGGGTGTCGTGAGAACTGGAATTGGTGCAGTTGTTGCAGTGCTGCAGATGTGTCTTAGCTGTCGAAATTGATGCAGGGTGCACACTATTGCTGAGTCGTTGTGATTATGGAAAATGATGTAGTTGACTTTTTTTTTATACAAGTGTCCTGTCTATTAAATAGTGATCAGTGCATTGTAGTTGTTGCTTTCAGTCTCTCGAAATTGATGCAGGGTGCGCACTATTGCTGAGTCGTCGTGATTATGGAAAGTGATGTAGTTGACTTTTTTTTTATACAAGTGTCCTGTCTATTAAATAGTGATCAGTGCATTGTAGTTGTTGCTTTCAGTCTCTTGAAATTGATGCTGTGAACACATCAACAAGGTGGTAGTTCAATTTCTGATTTGATGAGATGAGCTTATAGCTGAAAACAGCAATGTTGTTTGTCAATATTCATGTCTTCACATGCTTCAAACTTGATGCTTTTTACCTGTGACACTGAGCATGGCCTGGTGACAGAATGGATGTGGTTAGTGTATCTCACCGTTTTCATATTAGCAGAAATTTCATCTTAAAGGAGTTAGCCTGATGAAGTGATATTTGGAGTATATAGTCCAGTAGCCTTGCCTCACATATCACCAAGAAGGGCCACAAGTTCTTCAGAGCCATCAGCTTTGTGACATTTGCTGTGGTTGAGATGACATCTTCTAAAAGTCACCAACAAAGCCTTTTGCTATAGTAATTTTCATCTTTAGATGTATGACCCAGTGGCCCATAACGATTTTAATCTTATTAGTGATTGTTTCATTTATGGTAGACCATACATAAAGCTTACTGCAATGTTAGAAGAAATTACCAAATCCTGGTGCCGGTGGCTGGCTGGCTGACTCAGTGACCAGGTGTAGGTTATGGCCTTCTCTCGATCATTCATCCTCTAACCTTCAGAGATTTTGAAATGATGCTGATGGTTCTTGTAAAGCAGAGAGTGTTCAGTGAGGCAACCGGATGTTCTTGTGACTTTGCCAGTAAGTTATTTATTGTGGAGGTATAAACCTTTTACTTTCATTGCTTACAATTTGAGAAACCTTTAACGAAAATAAGTTATGTTTTCCACCACTGTTGCTTAGCCATAGTATTTCAGACTTAAATATAGACTTTAATGTATTAGATTGCCTCCTTTCATGGGAATATAAATCTTTCACTGCAATATGGTCCTGGATGTCTTGCAGCTATCTCCTCTAACACATTTTCCCTCACACCATGTGTCAAGAGGTTTAATGTTTCATTAACTCCCACGGCATTATGGTCTATTTAAGTTACAGAGCCGCCTTATGTTTTGTGTACCGTTGTGAAGTTGATTGGAATAATTCACTCCTACACTTTATTTAGAAATGACAGCAATAATGTGCAAACAACAAAAAAAGAGATGTTCATGCTGTATCTTCTCATCCTTATTATTCATGAAAGATTCTGAAAAATCAAGAACCACTTCTTCATGATTTTGCTAACCTCTACCTAGCTAGTTGCATTGAGAATTTAATAATTTGTGTATAGTCTGTGACATTTGGAATTAAGAAACGGCTCATGTCTCCTGTTATTCAGAAAAAAGAAAAAAAAAGAGTTGGGAGGATTTCATGAGCTTACTGAGATTTTGCTGCAAATGTAGAATTAAATTAACGTGAATTCTAAAAGAAACATGAGAAACTGGTGCATGGTTCTGTGTGTAACACCGCTTTGTTAATACAGCAGCCATAGACCTCAAACAATTGGTGACAACTGTTATCTAATTTGTGTACTGTAAACTCTTCAAAGTGACATTACTTTGCCAGTGCTTCAGAAAGAGCTTTTAATTAGGATGTAGTTCTGTAGTGTCTTCAGTAATAATTGCAAGGCTTATATCAGACATATGGAAGAGTTCACTAGAACTTTTAACAGACTGTTAACCAACTAAATTAAGTCAAAAGATTTATTTCTTCCTGTTGCTTTCTACGTCATTGATCGGTGTCATTGTGATCAAACTTTTTCCAAGTTAAATTGCAATCTGTGTATTTTATGTTTAGTGACTCTTCTTGAAGGTCTGAGATTCCAGCACATTGATGAGACTCCTTAATTCAGGCTGCAAGATGTACTTTTTTCAGGGGTTTTTGTGAGATTTTTTTTTATTAATGGACTTTGGATCATCCACCTCCATCTGTTTGCCTTTGTGTTTCTCAGTACGCAGTCAGCAGAAGCCATTGCTGCGTGCTCCTCCTCTGCTCGTCTAGATAATCAACTTGATGTGAAGCTCGGTATTTTGCACCTCATATGCAGAATAGTATATTTAATGTAAAAATTGCACTAGAACCCAGAAACATTTGCTAGAATACAGCTACCGTTGGAATGATGGGAGATGAACATGATGCAGATGTACAAAGGCAAGGTCACTTCTTCAAAGCATCCGTAGCATGAGGTGGTAGAAGCTACTCTTTCTGCAGTAAGATCTGACGTGCGGATTACCTTAACGGGAGTAATTTGATCAAGACTTGATTACACTTGCAAAATATTATTTAACATATTTGCTAGCATACTGTGAAGTATGAGTGTAAATAATTAAAAGCAAACAACAGTTGTCCTTGCTTTTGTACTGTTTACTTTGCAGAATACTGAATTTTTCAGATTAACAGAGTCTTTGCGTCGTTAGTGTGAATTAACGAGATTCTACTGTAGCTGAACTTTTGTTGCAGTTCCTTCCTTTGGAATTACATTTGGAGTAATAACAGCTGCTTAAAACTCCTGGGTGTATATTTCTTCCTTGTTAATGATCTGTTCGCTAATGATTTAGTATCTCTTGAGAATTTAGTTTGCAGTCTTGAGGTTGTAATATGGAGAAAATAGAATTACCTTTCATGCTTGCTCTCCAGTGTTATCTTGTCAAACTAGAGCCACGCACATCCCCCCTTTGCTGTGCAACTTTTTTTGTTCTTCCTTGCAGTTTTCAGTTGAAAAAGAAAACTGAGACAAGCAACAGGGCCTACTATTCTTCTCGAACAGTCAGAATGTGTGTGTCTGACATTAGTACATCTACATGTGCTATAGATATCTCAGTTATTTTCTCTTCTAAGATGTCTGATATCTTGGATATTTTTATGTAATAAGTGCAAGCAAATGCTCTTTTAAATAGCTGCATTTTTTCCCTCCTGCTGAAAGAGTGGCTGTGTGGTTGTTTTGGAGTGAAAATAATCTTGGGAAATTAGTGGATCCTTACTGAGAATGTAGCATAAGAGTCTGGATTTATTCTAATAATAATAATACATTTTCTGTGAGCAGGACTGCAGGTAAACAATTCTCTTTTCTTTGCACAAGTAAAGCAGCAGCTTGTAGTGATCCAGCTGAGTGTGCGGAAAGCGAACTCAACGGGTGTGTATCTGACATGTTCATCCTTTATTTGGTGGCTCACTGCAGTCCTTTTTGTACAGAAATGGAACAGAATTCGCAGAAACCCCTCCCCCAAAGAAAGCTAATTTTATCCAGAAGACAGAGAGGACTGTTAGGATAATGTTCAAAAATGTGTGCTTGGAGCTTGCGCTTCTCTACTTTCCCTTCCCTCCCTTCCCCTCCTCTGGAGTACCCAGGTTGTTCCTGGGTCATTGAGTTGTAAACTTAGGAAGTGAGGATGCTCGGGCAGGGCAGGAAAGCTTTTTTAGACTGCGATGAAAATCATAAACCACTGTTTAGATACATTATTCATGGTAGGTAAATAGTGCAACAGTATTTGCCTCTTTTAATAATAGCTTTTTTAAAGTATCATGAATAGTTTTCAGGTTCGTATTAGGCTTTGGAGACGGGCAGTCCTGCTCAACAAATTTGGATTTCTGCTTCTTTCACATTTTCTTCTTGATGCAGGTGTACACATAGTTGTAAACATGCAAACTTAAAAATTACATTGTAAGCTTAGTATGTTCTTGTTTTAATTTAGGAAAATAAAGAAGCTGAATATGAAAAGCTGATTCTTGCTTTGAGAAAGGAACAAAATATTTATTCTACACTAGTGAAGACTTTCAAAGAATCGGATAGGTAAGTACTTCTATTTTGGTGGATAATCTGAACTCAAAGGGCAAAAGTCAGAAGTTGTGAAAAAAGGTGCAGCTTAACTGGAGTGGTGATGATTTTGTACTGGCCAATTGTTCATAAGGCTGGGGGGTTGGAACCAGCTGATCTTTAAGGTCCCTTGTGACCCAAACCATTCTGTGATTCTATAAACTAGCTGTAGTGGTCTCCTTAAAAGACAACTGTTTTTGTAAGTGGGGTTATATTATGTATATTACTTAATTTTTTCTGAAAATATTTCTGTTTGGATTGGAGTCTCATATGAGCCAGATTTCCAAAGTACGCAGCTACATTTTCAGAGGAGGTACATGTCCTGTGTTAGAATAGAGGGGAAGAATCAAATCGCAGTGAACTTCAGGGTTGTGGGTGCTGGACGATTTGCCATGGTTTACACCTAAAAATACAGATAATGCTTATCTCAAAAGTGGCACTGTGAGAATTTTGATGAGACTATAAGCCAGCAAGATTTTGGAAAAGGTTAAACAAAACAGAATAATTGAAGTTTGCATAGTATGCTTTCAATGTAAATCATTCAGAAGTATGGCAGGAGCAAGTTTTTTTTTTTAACCTTTTAAAATCAAAGAACACAGCATTTTAGAAAGAAATCTGTGGGGTTTTTTTATGGTATTATTGCTTGGCTGTTGAGAAGGAGGCGTTATGATAAAATAATGAAAATTCTTAGCCTTTAGATAAAACAAATTTAAACATTTCATAAAAAATTTACTGTTACAATTATGAATATCTTAATTAGCTATTGGCAGCATTTGAGAGCCAGCTCCTCACTCTTCCTGCCTGAAGGCAATGGCTCATACCTGCCAACTTTGACGGAATGTGTGTTTGTATTTTGCAGTTGGTTTATAGACCGCCATAGTTTGGAAACCATAAAGTGAGTGGCACTAAAGTAGATGAAATCTGGTATCTGAATTAAGCACATTTGTAGTAATGCCATCTTGGGCTGGGCCACAGCTCAGAAGCTCTTTTCGATACTGGAATCTTTTTCATTAGAAATAGTGATGGAATTCAGATTATGGAGATTATTTCTCATCTCTGGGAAAAGAGCAATGGCTTTTGTGACTTTTCTGTTGAACAATCAGCAAATGAAGAAGCCAGTTTATTTTAATATTTCATATGGAGGGTGTGACCTGGCATTGAAACATGTTCTGTGGGTAAGGAGATTGTCAACGCTCTATGTAGTAATGACAACAAAGTAACATAGCTCTGATACTAGTTTTTCTTATAATATCTTTCAAACGAGGAAAATCATAACTGTAGTTATAATCATTAGGGTAATAGGAGTTTTCAAATTAACTTCTGTAGGATCATGAGCGGGATCATTAGTTCTGTTTTCTTGATATGGAGTTATAGGATGCACAGAGCAGCGCGTGTTATGCAGTGATTTGCAGAGGATGTGCAATGATTCAACACTAGAGATGGAAGTTGGAGGCAGGTCTTCTCGTTTCTCCTCCTTGTAGTTTTGTGGGCTGAGACGTGCTGTAAATCTCATCGGGGAGCCTTGAGCCCCCAAAGTTCTGGGGAGCTGATGAACAAGCCCCGCAGATTAATTCAGCTTCCTCATTTGTGTAACTGACATCAGCAGTGACATGGATTTTAGGCAAACATCTGTTTTCTTGCTGACATATCTTTTTAGGCATTATTTATTTTAAGTAACCTGGATGGTTATTTTTCAAAATAAGATACCAGATGTCAGGACCAAGACATTTCTTGTCTCTTCAAGCAGAGAATCAATGCTTTTTCTTATAAAACATTTAACTCCTGAAAAGTAGAAAATGTGCTTACTTAGCTTCTAGTAAAGTGTTGGTTTGTTTTTATTCTTAATTTTTTGCTGAGCATTTAAGAGCTCTCTCTTCAAAGATGCTCCTGAGTGAGGGAGAACTGGTTGAAGCAATAGTTTCTTGTGCAGGAAACACTGACAACAGCACGCTTGTCAGAAGGCAGGCTGAGAGTCTTCTCATACACGCTGTCTTTTAATTAATGCATTTCTACAATATGCTGTTGTTCTCATGCAAGTATGATGTGCTGTATGTTCCTGTACAGTCTCCTGTAAAATGGATTTAAATTTCTTTAAATGATTCCAGAATTCTCTGGCATTTGGTGCAGTGGATTGGAAATTCTACAGGAGTTTAATTTATCTTAAAACACTGAGGTTCTGAGTGAAGTAAATGTAAAAATAAATAATGCAATGAGTTCAGTAACACCTTGTTATTTATTTGCTATTAAATCCAGTTGATTTCATGTTATTACAATTTCAGTTTTTAGCATACTTAAGTCTTTTTGCGGGCTGATGGGAACTGTCTTGTCGATGTTGTTGAAGGGTATGGGTACAATCTAGCAAGGGACAGCCAGAGGTTCTGGCAGCGTGAGGCCTGAGGGGCAGTGGCTAAACTCAGAGCTTCAGTGGTCACCTTGGAAGAAAGCTGCTTAAAGAATTAATTCACGTTGACAAGTTCTCATTTGTAAGTTTTGGCATTTACATCCCATTGAGATAATTGAGAAAATTTAGACCTTAAAAGGTCTTTTACAGACTGTCGGATAAATGAAGAAATAAAACACTTGGTTGTTTCTGGGTCATGTTTTCAATGAAACATGATTTTTAAATTTTTTTCTTAAGTGGAGCATTAGATTATATAGTATAGTTCTGTAGCAAGGGAACAAAGTTTCCATGGTCACCATATAATAGAATACACAGAGCCATCAGTATTATGCGATAGTGATATTTTTGTGGCATACTTTTCAGAAGTTAGTAATTTTGATCTTCCTTGAAAAGAATTACACAGAGGTTGGCTGGTGGAATATATCTGTCATGTTTCAGCTGACTTAGAAACAGCACAGCTCAAAACAGCACAAAAAGGCTGTATATGTAAATGTTTAGTTTCTTCTTTCTGTGTGGGATTTGTTTGTTCTTATGCATCAAAATGATGTGAGTGTGAGATGAAAACCAGCGATGGCTAATGTGAAATGGGCTCTTTGTGGAAGCCCAGATGTATAAAAGATGCTGAGGTGCACAACAAAATGTTTTGAATTGAATCTTGAAGATACGTTTTTTCTCCTTTCTTTTAGTATAAATAGCTTGCAAACAGAACTAAACAACATTTTCGTGTTGCGAAAACAACTAGAAGAAGACGTTTTAGCTAATCGTAATCTGCAGAAGGTCTTAGAAGATCAGATTAAGGACATGAAAAACCGACAAGGTCTGTGTACATCTGCAGTCTATCCCTTTTCTTGATATTCTTACCCAAAAGAAAACTGGTTTTATTACAGTCAGTTTGCTGTGATGGAGAAGAAATGTTTGAGAGTAGAAAAAGGTGCGAAAAGACTTCTTTTCAGCTTTCTATACTGAGAATTATTTGGGGGATTTGTAACAGAATGTCTTTGAGCAATCAGGGCATATACAGAGAGACAGCTTTTCTCTTTCCATGCAGCAAATGTTAGTAATTCTATGGCAATTCTACTGCAGTGATCATTTCAAGCTGCCTACAATTTTGTACCCATAGAATTTACTGTTTTCTGCAGAAGTTGGAGATTCCTGGCTTTGAATAAATCTCTGGCCATGGGATCGCTTTCTGACCGTGGAATGTGATTATTTCCAAATACTTTGGTAAAGAGGTTGTGTCTCAGGAAATGGCCAGACTCTTCCTAACAGAATAAGTATTTCCAGAGAAAGAAAAAATAGCCAGAGGTTTTGTTGTTTCGTAATTCAGAAATTGCAGAGCTTTTAAATATAACTTCTATTTTAGCTGGTTTTTATTGTACTTCTTTGGAGGTGTTTTTAGTATATAATTAGATATTAATCTAAACAAATTGTTAAATATAGTTTACCGCATATGTACAGATGTATCTGTTTTATTCCATAAGGGATATATAAATAACAATAAAACCTGTTCACTTACCCCTTTCAACTTAGCTTTTCAATTTTAGCATCGCTGCTTTGACAGCTATGATAAGTGACAAAAGTTAAGCTTCTGCCGTTTCAAAGTTTCCAACCTCCAAAGCACAGACGTGATGAACAACGAGGGTGGGCCAAAGGGGCATGTGGATGCTCCTGGGTTCTGAAGTTTCCAACCTCCAAAGCACAGACGTGATGAACAACGAGGGTGGGCCAAAGGGGCATGTGGATGCTCCTGGGTTCTGAAGTTTCCAACCTCCAAAGCACAGACGTGATGAACAACGAGGGTGGGCCAAAGGGGCTTGTGGGTGCTCCTGGGTTCTGAAGAGCAGCGGTGTTGCGGGTGAGGCTGCTGGGAATGAAGGCTGTGAAAATTAGTGATCATTTGTGAAGCTTTGGGCCCTTGCAGCAGCCATGGGATCAGTGTCAGAGCTGGGAGTAGGATTCAGGCGTCTCTTCTTTGTCCTAATTTACATGTGCTTTCTCCCTATGTAATGAGATATATTTATACAATTAACTGTCATCTATATTGTAAATGAACAGGTGTTTATTGAAACATAAAAAAATCTTTCCCACAGTGATAGAGGAAATGAATAAGTAGCTATTTTCAATTCAGTTAATGCACTCTTTTGACCCAAAAGCAAAATAAATTCAGTAACTTCGTCTAACCTGGCTTTTTGCCTTGAGACATTGAGTTCACATTCATAAAAATATCGTTAAAATGGAATAACTATTCATGCCTTACTTATCCTTCCTAGAAATTATTTCTAATTGTAATGCTAAATATGCAAATTATAATTCAGAATTACAATCGCCACTAATGCTGATAACCACAGAAAATACAACCACCGAAAATACAGCATGTCTAGGTGTCAGAAGCACAAAGAAATACGAGGACAAAATTTGTTCAATTAAACAGAACACTTATTTTTGGGGATGGAACATTTTAACTGGCCTCCCACAGGCTTACTAGTAGGTTCTTATTCAAAAAGTCCTGCCTTTGCACTTTCTGCTGTGTTTTCCTGCAAATGGAGTTTCTGAAATAATTCCTGTCCTTGGCTATTTTGACAGAAGAAACACTGTCTTTCTGCGGAGATCAAACATCTTATATGAGTATCTGTTTAGGAGAGCAAGATCGTTTAAGCCTACAAATAGACCATCTGTCTCTTGAAGAACTTAAGAAAAAGGTATTGATGTGTTTTGTTATTTACTGTTTCTAATGGCTTAATTCTGCTTCATTTATAGTTTGTGCATCTCTCACAAAAAGAAGCATTTTCACTGTTTAGGTATGGTTGGGTAGTTCTGAAAGGATCTGAAGTTCTCGTGTCTGTGGTTTGTGGTCCACCTTTTACGAACTATTTAGTCTTTGTTATACCATGTGAGCTTCAGAGTCAGCTGAAAGATAGGTGGCTTGCTGCAAAGGTTTTATGATCGTTAGACTCCTGGATTCAAGTTTCAGACTCAATACCGCATTTTAGTCATCATGAAGTATACCAGCTCCAAAGAAGCATTTTTGCATTTAGTATCCTGCAACGCGTATGCACCTTTATTAATCATGAGGACGGTAGTGGTGTCTATAATTTATACTTGCTGTATAGCACATTCCATCCCACGATTTGCAAATCTTTTGGTTAATATGGCATGTTATAAAAAAAACCCTGAGGTAAGTTAATGTTGTCTCCATTCTACATAAGGAGAACTGAAATTCAGAGATTAAGTGTGCAGAGCATTGTCATACAATAAATCAGTATTGGACTTTGGAAACTTGTTCTTCTGACTCCTCACCCTGTGCAGTGACCTCTGATTTGGATCAATGCACCAATTTATTGTGCATGCAATTTATTTATTTATATCGGAATTATTTTGAATATGGTCGTTTGGGAGTGAATGTCAGTGAAGTTTTATATTTCTCATGGCCAGCTGAATTGTAGGCAGGTGTTCAAAATCTGGAGGTGGGTAATCTGAAGGAAAGAAGTTTGCCTTACACTGAACAGGTGTCAATAAAAAAAGCCCCAGATTGTGTCCCAGTCCCATTCTGGGGTTATACCACTTTTATGTCTGAACAAATTCCCTCCAGTACGTTCAGGGACACTTATTAACAAAAGACATTTGTAAACCATTTCTTACTTGTAAAAGGGTTTCTATGTCTGAAAGTTGATCTGGTTTATCTGAATATGTTGATCTGGTTTATCTGAATATGTTAATTGGTCTAATAAAAGCATTTCACCTTCTTCTGCAAACATTGCCTTCTTTGATATACTACGAGTCTGTGACAGTAATGTCTGTTCAAGAGTTTTGAACATGATTGTCCATTCAGATTTTGTATCTGAAACGACTCAGAATGACAGTGGCTTGTCAAGGGTGTTTGAGATAGAAGAACAGGTTGTTTCTGAATGCTACTATTTCTCTGTAATGCTGGTTTCCCTGGTGCTAAAATGTCTCTTCTCAAATCAGCCCGTTGGTTTGAGGTGCCCTCAGGTTTCTTCTTGCTACTGAGTTGTAAAACTTGGTATCTCAACTTAATAACATGGCTGGAAACTACAGTCTTACAAGTTAAGATTTCTTCAACACTAACTCACAGATACATAGTCATGTTTTCATAGATAGGGAGATTGCTGCATGAACAGGTAGAGAAGCCCAGGCTTTCCAACTCTGCAGTTGAGATTTAGCTGGAGATTTGTATATCATTATTTGGTTTCATACTATTATGGATGTTACCAGTTTTGCTTTTTCATCCATTGGTTATTTAGGTTACTGATCTCCTCTTGATGGTTAAGGATCTGCAGTCAATTAATCACGAACTTAAGAAAAAACAGCTTGGACTTTGTACTACAGATTCTCAAGGGAAGGAAGCACTAAAAATATTAAACCACAGTGAGGTAGGTTTTCTGTGTTAAAGTAGTGAATCTGACTCTCACGTCTAATATACCTTGTGGAATCACTTACATCAATGCAGAATGAGTGAAAAACCCTCGGGGCTTAGGTTGCTAATTCCTTATAATAACTTTTTAAATTAATGATGTAAACACCTTTAAGATGTTAGCACAACAGAGATGCAAGTGTTCAGATATGTGTCAAGTTGATTTTAAGGAAACAACGCATCAAAATATTAATTGGGTTTGTGATACATTTGTTTTGCCAATTGAAAGGGGAGGAAATAGTTTTACAAAGAAAGCAGTATTTTATATAGCATTTTAGCTATTACTGAATGTCTGCTTGTCTACTGTTAAGAGTCATTCTCACACTGAATCTAATGCTGTAAGAGCTTAGTTCACATCTCCTCTGCATTTACAAGACAACTAGGGTCCACTGTAGCCAAACCAGAAAGAGCAGCACTTTGGTCACTTAAACACATGGTTGTTTCTTCATGCAGAATATAGAAGTATATGAAGCAGCGGCCAGCATTGTGGTAGACTGCTGAGAGCTGCAAGGCAGTAATCACTGCTGAATGTTTCATTCTTTTGCCCAAAGCCAAGACTGCTTTTAGCTGTGGGGAAGAAGAGGTCTTGGCAAAATACTTCCACGAAGAAGCCTTTTGTGTGCTGGGTCCCCGTATGTCTTGCTATGTGTGAATGATGAAGGATGTTCAGGAGGCTCTGGTAGATTCTAGTGAACCTTCTAGCTTGTTAAAAAGAATCACTTGAAATGTGGCTAGTAGTACTTTTCTTCATATTCTGTTGTTGTTTTTGCTTTCAGTTACGTTGTTCTTGTGCACCACATATTGAATAGGAAGGTAAAAATATAAAAGGAGTAACGATGGTATTAGAATTGTGTCCTGAATTTCTGAATTAAACTCAAAAGAAAAAAAAAATAGGAATAGTTTGAATCAGTTATGTGTAGGCATTGCCTAATTCTAGAGCTGGGACTGTGGTATTTATGATTTTTCTGCAGGACAGTTTATTCTGCAGGACTCTGGAAAAAGGGTCCTGTCTTTTACCACATGTACTGCAGATGCACTGGAGGCAATTGTCAGAAGTCACAAAATATGTTTTAAGACATACTCATGTTACATTCAATCGAAATAGTTTTTAAATTATAGATCGATCTTTAGGGGTGCCATGGCTTTTATTAAAACAATGAATTTACATGTGACTGTAATAGGTTTGCATGAAAAGCTTGTGGGCAATCTGTTTTAGAGCACATGCACTTCTGTAATTAATATTTCTAGCAATTTGCCCGGTCATCCTGCAGAGGGTGCCGCACCCCCACTGATGCCATATTTAATGCCAAAGGAATTCCTGTCCTGTGCTAAGATTATCATGGCAAGATACTGCGCGCTCCTGCATTTCTCTCAGCATGAAAAGAACATATAGGGCTTAACATATATTTAAGAAGCTGTCTATGTGGAGTTAGATGTAGGATGACAAAGAGTGAAGCTTGTAAAATATAAATAAACCTCAAAATTCTGGTGAAGGCAATAGGAAAGTAAAATATGATATTTTCACCTGTGCCAGAATGATAATAGTACTATGGAGCTCAAAAACGAAAGGATCTGTAATTAAAAGTTTTTAGTGTAAAAGGTACCATTTTATCAGTCACGACAATAAATGGCAACCTGGATTTTGGATTATGGATTGTGACAACGGTGTGTTTTGCATATTAATAACCATTGTCAAAAAAACTAAGTTCTATTTTTTTTTTTTGTATATTTTGGGCTAGAATTTGTTGGCAGGTAGTGCTGAGATGACACTAACATATGTGCTATAAGAGGAATTTGGACAGACACAGGAAGATGTATCCTGCTCGGGTTCTTAAAATGAACCCATCTTTCTTTCCCTTCACAAAGCCAGAGCACAAATGAGCTGAATCTGGATGTTGGTGCCTCTGCAGGGCATCTCCCAAAGGTCTGACAGCCCCCAGTACTCTGTTTCTCAGCTTCATGTTTGTAAGGGAGGGAGAAGGAGGAGAGAAAAAGGTTGTTTTTGTACTGTCCTCTGAACATCTGCTTTCTCTGAGAGAAGCAGCCTCGGTGATTTCAGCCTTCAGGGCTCCAGGGATCTCTGCAAACCAAGCATATCAGTGGTTCATTTAGGAAAAACATTCTCAAGGTTTTCAGTCTCCAAGGAAATACTTTAAACAGGCAGCTTATTCTGGGTAGACTTCTTTTCTGGCCTTAAGACACTTATTTTCTTTTAATATTTTGTTGAACATTAGATTGTATTCCTTGGAGCACAGAAAGTTTTTTTGCAGCCTCTGAGACACAGGACCATAGGACCAGGCTCAAACTGCCGTCATTTGTTGTTACAGTGAGCCATAACCTGTTGGTCTTATGTGATCATCACTTATAAAGAATCATTACTTATAAAACCAAATACTGGCCTGGGAAAAGCATGTACTAACGAATGAATCTGAATCTACCCTGAATCTACACATGGGAGATTAAACCTTAAACGTATTTTTTTTTTAATAATACCTAACAGCATTGGACTTTTGGCATCCCGTGATTACAACAAAAAGATCTTGTTATAATGCATGCCCTTGCTATATGCCACAATCCTGTCTGTGTCTTCCTCCAGTTTTCAGATTGTCTTTACTTTTTGTCGTCCTAGAAAACCAAGTCCTAGTAAAAATACCAAAATAATTTGAACATGACTTGGAAGTTAGTTTTCAATATAGATTTCTAATAGTAAAAGGCAAATATATTAGTATGCTGCACCATCTGGTTTCTGCCTTTTAAAATTCATATTTGAAACCATTAGAGTTGCTTATACTGTTAGGGATTGGAAGATAAAAAGGCTTTTCTCATTTATTTCATATATATATATTTATATATATAGGGCATACATTCTGTGCATACTCAATTAAAAAAAATCAAAACCCACGCATGTGTTCAATTCCCAGTGTTCCTAGAAAGCAAAAATAACCTGCAGAGTCCTGTTTGCGACTGGACTGACAAGCTGTGAGCCAGGCCTTTGCATCATGTGATACTGGGGAAGCAGGTTTCTCTTTTCATGTCGTAAGTTTCAGCTCTGTGCTGTGTATCCATCGAAGCTATAAATATCACATCCACGACCCCTAGACAAGAGTTTCTTTCCATCAGTCTGTCATCTGAGTCTCTGTACCTATAATCTCAATTTTCTGTAACTATGCTCAAGATTCTGCTTTTCTTGTCTTAAAGGTAATTTCTCTTTAGCCCAAGTCACACCAAAATATGTTGGTTACACACAGCAGTGGTACATTATTGCCACAAGTACTTTAAGACTAAAATTTTTATCTAATGCAAGTTTTATTCCACTGTGCTGTATCCTACCTGTGGTTTAGGCATAGCATTGTTGATATTTACCATCACTCTTGCACATTTCTACTATTTAATGAGATTCTAGCAGCAAAGATCTTAAATATTTATCTTTTTCTATTAGATTGGGAAATGTTGCTATAAAACAAGATGATATAAATGTCCAATCTGGTCTTATCACAGGGGAGCGGTGGAATATGGTAACTGCAGGTCACTCACGATGGATCCCAAAGTGGGATGAAAGACTGGCTTTTTAGTCAGGTTGTTTTCTGGCAGGCTGGGCCAGAATGGGGCTACTGAATATAATAATTCTTTGTAAATATGAGTTTTTCTTATGATCAGTATTTAACCAACATAGGCAAGGCTGAATTCTGTCCTCTGTTGCCAGAGGAAACTTTGAGTAGCGGAGGTGAGTTGTGAGTGAAATGAAAATACTCTCCATGAGCTGTGTGTGGATGCAGCTCTTTCAATAGTGGTCTTCGCTGCTGTTGAGAGAGGAGCAACGCGTGGGGCTCATCCCTCGCTTCACGTCTGTCGCTGAGATGTAACATCCCAGAAACCAAAGGGAGCCTGGCCTTGCTGTCAGCTATGCTGATGTCAGGAACTTGGGGTCTGCTACTGAAAAAGCTGAGTCTTCCTCCTGCTCTTTGCTCAGCGAATATTAGTGATGGGAGATGGATTGGGTTCTGGGGCAAACAGGGGGAAAAAAGATGATTTGGCACCACTTGCTACAAATGGGCAAATTTAGGCAAGACAAAGCAGATTGTAACCTTCAGTGTTACAGTAAATCTTTTTATGGTATAGAAAGCTACTTGTGCTTTGTTTTAAAAGCATCTGTCTCTTGGATGTTGGAGAAGAGCCTAAATTGTGTAGCAATTGAAAATAAATTCTGGAAATTGGCAAATAAAATAGGCACAAAGAGAGCATGACTGAAGACAGGGGTCCTTTGCCAGAAGAGGTTAAGTGATTTTTCTATTTTTTGTAAATTCTGAAGAGAAAGGGTTAAAAAAAAAATGAAGGAATGTATAAGATGCAGTTTCACTGTATTTAAGATGAGTCATTCCTGAGTTTTGTATTAATTTTCTTTGATCTTGTTGAAGAAATCTAATTCAGTGTTTGTTACTTTGTATTACAGGCTTTTTTTATTTTTCTTTTAAGACATGTCACTGACTTATTTATGCATGTTTCATATCACAGTATTTTTTTTTGTGCTACATTTTCACATCATTCCATACTTTGTGTAGTGTCTTGAAATAACAGCGGAGCCTGTGATGCAGAATGAAGATGGTGACAATGACAGGAAGATGCAGAACAGTCAATTTTCTGAGAGGGTCAGCCAGGTAGGACTCTGCTGTGGGTACATTATGTTACACTACTCTCTTCTCTGCATGCCTTTAAAAATTCTTACTTTCTTAGAACACAACGTCTTTTGCAAACAAAGCATACTTTTCTGATATCTGATTTTGCTTTCAAGTAATTGAAAGCTTTTTCCTATATTTTTCTGCTGATAGGGTTTTGCAGCTTTCATTCTGGTCCTTGTTTTCTCTTGTTTGAGTGGCCATAATCTTCCTTAATGGGGATGACAAAAAGTCTCTTGAAATTGTGTTTCTTTACATACACACACACTGATCTTCAGCCTACATTGTAGTCAGGCCCTTAGTGCAGATTATCATAGAATAGTTTGGGTTGGAAGGGACCGTAAAGATCATCTAGTTCCACCCCCCTGCCCTGGGCAGGGACACCTCCCACCAGCCCAGGTTGCTCCAAGCCCCGTCCAGCCTGGCCTTGAACCCCTCCAGGGATGGGGCAGCCACAGCTTCTCTGGGCAACCTGGGCCAGGGGCTCACCACCCTCACGGTGAAAAATTTCTTCCTGACGTCTAATGTAAATCTATCTTCTTCCAGTGTGAAGCCATTACCCCTCATCCTATCATACATGCCTGTGTGAAAAGTCCCTCTCCAGCTTTCTTGTAGGCCCCCTTCAGGTACTGGAAGGCGCTCTAAGGTCTCCCTGGAGCCTTCTCTTCTCCAGGCTGAACCACTCCAGCTCTCTCAGCCTGTGCTCACAGCAGAGGGGCTCCAGCCCTTGCAGCATCTTCGTGGCCTCCTTTGGCCCCGCTCCAACAGGTCCATGTCTTTGCTGTGCTGAAGACTCCAAAGCTGGATGCAGTGGGGTCTCACGAGGGTGGAGTAGAGGGGCAGACCCCCCTTTAGATGGAGCGTCACAAGAGCGGAGTAGAGGGGCAGAATCACCTCCCTTGCCCTGCTGGCCACGCTGCTTTTGCTGCAGTCCAGGATGCGGTTGGCATTCAGGGCTGCAAGCGCACATTGCCAGCTCATGTTGAGTTTCTCATCCACCAACACCAACTCCCAAGGCCTTCTCCTCAGGGCTGCTCTCAATCCATTCTGTGCCCAGCCTATGTTTGTGCCTGGGATTGCCCTGACCCAGGTGCAGGACCTTGCACTTGGCCTGGTTGAACTTCATGAGGTTGGTGTGGGCCCACCTCTCAAGCCTCTCCAGGTCCCTCTGGATGGCATCCCTTCCCTCCAGCGTGTCGACCGCGCCACACAGCTTGGTGTCATCAGCAAACTTGCTGACGGTGTACTCAATCCTACTGTCCATGTTGCTGACCAAGATGTTGAACAGCACCGGTCCCAGTACTGACCCCTGAGGAATTTTATAAGATTCACTTGCTGCTGTGCTTGAGCAAAAAAATACTGTAGATCCTTCTTCAGGGTTGAAATGCTTGATGTCTTGGTAACTTGTTGACCGTGTTTTCATTCCTACAGGAATCTGCTGTCCTCTTATTCTGTCATTCAAAAGCAATATAATAGAAAGTGTCATGAAATCATAAAATAATTCAGGTTGCAAGGGACCTTAGAGGATCATAGACCGCAATTAAAGTTGAAACTTTCTGGTTTAAAAATTATAACATGCTAAAATATGGCGCAAAGCGGCGCATTTTTATTAGTAATGTTGAAGAATAATGATGTTCTTTGATATTTGTAATGTCTGTGTTTCTCTGTTTACTAGGTATGCCTTCAAGTATCTTTGGATTTTCCTTCTGAGGTGGATAAACAGGTGAGCAATGTATTTTAAAGGTTCTTTTGACTCTTAAACATCTTTACCTCTCGCTGCTGATGTCTGCTGATGAAAATTGCATCCAAATGAGCCCAGTATAAATTCTAATGTAATTGATACAGGAGACTTTCATTGATTTTTAAATGGGGGTTGAATTACTGGAGAGAACCCATGTAGACTTTTCCTAGGACGCGCCTGCGGCGTTTCATGCAAAAAGTTGTCAGTTTTTAAATACTTTGAGTTACGTCCTGTCCTGTCCATCAGGGCTTGCATCTGGAGATCCCAGGCCAGAATTTGGTACTGTAAAGACAGGCGATTCAAAGATGAACTAATAAAAAGTTAGCTGTAATCTGCAGGCAACATTCCAGAAGTTTCATACCTCTTCATAGATAAAGACCTTCAGGGAAATCTACTTACTACTTACTAAACAACTGATCACTATGAATTAATCACATGAAATAGATGTTAATTAGTTTTTCTATTAATAAATAGTAAGTGAAATGTCTGTGGATGCTTCTTAATGTAGATAAAGAGCATCAGGAATTACAAAACCTGATTACAAAAAGATTACAGCCCTGAATTTAATAGAACATTACATACCTGTGTAATAAGAAAATGTTTGCAATTTTTTAACAGATAACTCCGTCAGGCTATTCAGAGAGTTTCTGCAAAGACAGACATTACAGGAGTCCAAATAAGCCTCAGTTTGAACATGATACAACTGGCAAACACTTTGGCAGAATAGGAATGCGTGAACATGAAACAGAAGAGAACTTGCTCACATCTCTTTTAAGAGAAAATAGAACATCTGTACTGGAATCTACGTAAGTATGAGGGATGTGCACTGCTTTTGACAGTATTTCTATTTGAGAAGAGAATAAAGTAATTTTGCTAAAGTGAATTTAGATAATGGCACTGTCTAATTTACCTGAGAGATTGGCAAGGCGCCTTCAGAGCCATTTTAGTCTATCATGCAATTAAGTAATTAGGAAACATACTATCAGTAGAAATCCTTATGAAAAACCCATTACAAGAAAAAAACCTCTCCAAAGTTACTGATATACGGAGCTTTACTGGAGGGACTGATTGTTTTCAGGATGGGGGTCTAGCAGTGCTAAAGTGCTCAGATGGTAATAGGTGGTATTTTAAAAAAATAATAAAATATCTGAGAGCACAGGGCAGTGCAGGGTGGCGTGGTGGAGGGGGCGACACTGCTGCTTTAAAACTGGTACGTGCAAGGAACTGCGGGTGGAGGAATTAAGTTACAAGGGCTGTTTGACAGGATTAATTTTGAGTGGACATTACGCTTTATGGCCTTGGGCGTTTCATCTGAACTGCTTGGACAGAGGTTTACTCTCTGTCAGCAGTTTAGGCAGTCTGGGCCCATCTGCTGGGCCCAACCAATTAATTGACTAATTGGTTATTCCCGTGTAACCACGTGTTACCAGTGTAACCTCTGCTGAGAGGAACCATGTTGTAAGTACTTAGGTCACTTTTCATGCTGGAGAAAATACTTGTGTAACTAAATCTGTATAAGCCCTAGTGTAAGAAATGTTTTTCAAGTGTGTGTGCGTTACAGTGTAATTTGATCAATTCGCAGCTGAAATGCTCATTTCCATAAGAACTGGACAACATCAAGCAAGAAAAGGGTGTATGGAAAAACCACACCCTGGCTAGTTTTGTTTCCCCCCATTTCATGCTTACTTCACTTAATCTCCTGGTTGAAAACTGAGTTACAGCTTTGCTGGAGATCATTCTCGTTTTCTTGTCCTAGTTCTCTCCACACTGTAATGACTACGTACAGTATTACGGGACTTTTTTCAGTGCCTGTCAGTGTTGTTCCTTCAGCCATAGTGGTTTCTGGAGAGTAATGGGAATGATCTTCCATATAGGTTGTGCTCGGCAGTGCTGGTAGTAGAATATCCTGTGGAATTACACAAGGCAAATCCTGTTTTCTCTGTTCAGCATGCACTGCACTTGACTTTACTCAAGCAATTCTGTGTTTTACATTACTATTTAAAACTCTCCAACAGGCATAAATGGTCCTAGTTGTCGAAGCACTAGTTAGTGGTAAATGAGGAGGTCCTACTCTCTCAGAAGATGAATAGATAATATTGTTTTGTTTGTTAACTTTACTTAAAAGTCTGCTAATGAGTGATTCCAGCACCATCATCTTTACCACTCTAGTGTGTAATCTTTTCTGTGTTCAAGTATAAATGACCAGATTGACTGCGGCTGAGCCTGTACTTTGCATAACTTAATTCTCACTAATGGCATTAGATGCCAGAGAAAGACATAAAAAGCCTAGTTAGCTTCTACCATTTCAAATGCTAGCTATACAAATGCAGTTGTTTTAAATGCTGGTAGATATGTTTAATGGCACAAACAGCTCTCTATTGGACACATGAAATCAACTGTAGAATTTGAGGGCTTTAAGTGTCTCTTCTTTGGCTTCAGTTTCTCTTAAAACATTGCTTCCCAAACTGTTGTCCATGATCAGTAGTTGTCTGTGGGGCAGTTTGGTGCTCTGTAGTGAGCTGTTTTTGCAGGCTTTTGGCTGCTTTCTCAGTTTCCATCTTCCACGTTACATTAGAAATACATGAAGGGATAAACTCAACATCTTAATCTCCTGTGTTTTGGGTAGAATTTTATTTTTAAGGTAGTTCAATCAGAGAGTAAACTCTCTTGAAAATCCATTCCTGGTTCTTATATTGCTATTTTATGTAAGCAATTGATTTAGTTACCAGAGATTTAGTATTTGATCATGAATGCGGAAAGGGGCAGTAGGGCATATATGGTCATATATAGCAGCAACGCATTGATGAGATAATTTAAGATATAACTAAAGCTGTGATAAGGTTTCAAAACCTCTGTTTGTTAGTGAGTAATTTGCTAGTGAGTAAAATGGAATCTCCTGGGAATTTCAAATATGTCAAGACACAGCAAAAGAATTTCATAGAAGGTATTCTTGTTTGCTTAAATAAAAATCAAAACTCATGCCTTTTCTTTCCTCCTTCCTGAGTATAGCAGACAAGAACAAATGAAAACTGTAAATGAACTGTTAGATCATCTGAACACAACTGAAGAAGAAGATACAGAGAAAAAGGATGAAAAAGATCTTAGGCAAATGATTATTCAACTAAGAGCTGAACTCAAACATTTCAAACAGGTCAATAAATTCTTAAAGCAGCAAGTAGAATTGAAATCAACTTTTGATGGAAAAGAGCAGCTTTATCCAGATGCAATGCCACAGATTAATAAGGATATCGAGTTGTTGAAAGTGGAATTGAAAGATGCAGCTATACAAACAATGACTTTAGAGAGTAATGTCATGAGATTCAAACACGAAGACAAAAAAGGAGCCTCAGAAGACAAAAAAAAATATTCAAGATTAAATGCAGAAAGAGAACATCAGCAAGAAAATGTGTGTAAGAAGGGTGAACAGGATGAAAGACTTTTTTTTACAAGGAGAACAAATGAAGTAAGTTTATTTAAGATTCTCTTTCTGGTACTTGGGGAATAGATGTATAAAAGAGAAAAACATGTTTCATTTCTAATATTTAATCTTGCTTTTGTGTAATTTTTAGAATTAGAAAAAGAGATGTAAGCCAAATATATTTTAGATAATTGTTCTTAATGTTCAGAGCTTTTCATTGCATACTTCAGTGTGCTTTAGAACATTAATTAATTGAATTTCAATCCTCACTGGGAACAGATACTAGTAAATATTATAGCTTTGGAAAAAGAGGTGGTTTTTAACATAATGGCCTGATTCTGTACTACCTTACGTCTCTGCATCGGTGTTCATAATGTGCACAACCAGAGCATTCTGAACTGATAGCTTATTAAGTCTAAATGGCAAATGCTAGAAAATTGAAGACCTGCCTAATGTCAGAGAGCGTGCTGGCAAAGAGTTAATAGTAGATTTCAACAAACTCAAATCTTAATTTTAGGCTTTTGTTAACATTTCATCATTGTGCCTTGCTTTTAGAGAAGTATGACCAGTAGTACTCTATAAAACTCTCGGGGCAGTTCTTCATGTTTGTTTGGAACCTAGGTGCACAGAATCTGTTTTGTGAGTAGAGACATTAATTTGCTTGTGCCAGATAAGTTTTCACACCTTTTGTATGCAGCAGTCTGTGATCCCAAAGAAAGAGGTGGGGAAGCAGCGTCTACTAAAGAGTTCACGTGTATTGTTTCAGTAGCAGTTATAGAAGTGAAGTTGAAAACTCTTTGAAGATCTTGGCTCTTGCGGAGCAGACAAAGGAGGGGATTGCTTTTGATTTTCTGCACTGCTAATAGAGAATGTTGTAGCACCTTCTGCAAAGAATGTTTTCCATGACTTTAGTGATCAAGAGATTTCTGTGAGCTAGCAATTGGGAGCAGTTCATTGTTATTCTGGTTTGTTCTTGTTGGATTCATTTTTCTGAAGGAAGGGGCTTGTAAACCAAGAGATGTTGGTAAGGCTTTGTTCTGTACAGGCATAAATATTTCAGTATAGTTTGGGATTTTAAGGAAAAGATTTTGGCATGCAATGTTGGTCACCGGCAAACACCCTAGAAAATTCATGCCAGTCTTAGCAATAGGTTATGATACCCCTGAAAAATCAAAACCTAAGTAACTCACAAAAACTATGTCCTGTTTCACCAAACAATTTACATGTAATCAAAATCTATCAGAGTATCTTCAGGTACATTCTTGGTCTTTTAAGCTTTCCTTATTGGCAGTAAATCCTCTACCTATAAAGAAAAATCATGCTTGGGGAGGAAGGAGGATAATAATGGAAATGTTCTTGGGCTATTGTTAATGTTCTTAGTCTTTTAGGCATTTGGCCTGTGCTGTTTGGCAAGTTGGCTGCTGTGTTAGCTGCTCCTGCATCCTTGGGGTGCCATGGCTGGTCTGAGACAGGAGGAGTGGAAGGTTGTGCTATGTTGGTGCACTCCAGGGCAGCTGACTCCAGGAGCACACGGGGAGGTAAGGGCAGGGAGAAGACAGAAGAGTGAAGATGGGGAGGGGAGAAGAGGAGGAAGGGTTTTGAGATCCTGGCTGGTCTGTTGATAAAGATCTGCTTATGATGACTTGCTTAAGGGCGCTAATGATGTCTTTGAGTTGCTGGTCTCATCTCTAAGGAATGAAGGACGAGCTCTCTGAAGACAAGAAAAGGTCTGTCTGCCCTCCACAGGGAATACCTGGAGTTCTCTCTGCAATTCTCTTTTTTTTCAAGTTCCTGTTTTCCCTGAGTTTCAGTATACTATTTTTATTCATCGTTTTCCAGATTCCTCTCTAGTTTAATCAGTTACAACCTCAATGCAATCCTTGAGTCAGTTGCGTTAAAAGCTTTCTTGTTTGGACTAATGCAGTGTATCTTTTGCTTCTGAATGGCTTTTATAAATAATTTCATGTAGCCAGCTGAACTGGACTTCGGGTAATCTGGGTGACATATGTGTCTGTACAACAGCCCCGAGGCAGCTGGAAATTGTTTGACATTATTAGTGCGGTTTAGTAAAAGTAGCAGGAAGTTCATCCCGCCTGGATTTATTTTTCAGCCTCCGAATGATACTGTGTTCACGTGTGTACAAAAGGAACTGAGTATGTCATTAGGAAAATGGAACTTGCCTTTTATTATTTTAAATTGTGTAAGGACTATAATTGCTAAGAAATGAATGTGGAAAAGTATTTCAGAATACATTGGGTGGTAAAAGAAATTACGGGACTTATGACACTGGTGGAGCAAATGAACAGCAAAAAGATAAACTAAATCTGTATGAACATGCCGTTATTGACTTTTATTATTATTACACACAATTCCATAACTCTCATCAACATATAGCATGTTTTTATCTTTTTGGAGATAGCACAATGTTATGCTCTGTGGTTTAAACAAGGACACATTCATTTTATGCGGAGTTTTCAAAAGGTGAGATGCCAAAATGTAGTGACTTAAGAAATTTAACATCTCCCTCTAACTGCAATGGTGGAATTGGAGCTGGGAATTCCAAATGGAGTGGGGAGTTCCAAATGGGAATCCTGTGGAAGCGATTTATAGAGTGTGTGGGTGAAGAAGCTATTCTTGCTCATAAAGAATTTCTCTGTGGCAGAATAAATTTCCTTTGTGGCTGATGCAAAGCTATGTTGATTTGCTCAAAGGTGTGAAAGAGGGCTGGTACGAAGTAGCGTGGAGACAAAAGGAAGAAAGGAAAGTATGTTCAAGAATTTGTGAAAAATTAGGAGGATCCTCAATTAAAAACCAAAAAAGATTTAAGGAAAATGGTTACTGGGCTGTCAGACATTTACGATGTAGATCAGGAGAGTGGGAAGTAGCAGTTAGAGAGGTCGGTTTGGGTGAGAAACTATCTTCCTAGGGCGCACACGTATCGAGACTTAACTAATCTGGCTGCTGATGAAAAGCCTTTGGTAGTCAATGGTGAATTTGCTTCATGAACTGGAAGCCATTCACTGTGTGTCTGTGGATGCATAAGCAGCACTGACAGCAAACTGAACCAGTTGGATGGTTTTTTTTCCTCTCGGTTTGTTTTCCATGTTGCAAGGGTATTGAGATATTCTTTTCAAAACCATTTAATGTGACAGCTGGCTGATCCTACTGGAAAATTTTTATTTTTCCTGGGATGTTTTTCTATACCTCTTTTACTTGACTGTTACATACGAGCTACCAATCTCCTGTTTTATTCCATCCCTTTTTCAGACGGATTCTGCTTACCTGCCCAAGAAGTCCCGTCTGCCCGTTCCCTTAAAATCATCCAGACCGTTAGGAAATGTGCCTTTGAACTCCTGTATGCAGAAGTCAGATTCACAACTACAGGGTGATACCAGAACAGCTCATGAAGGTCTGAAAGCATGTGAAGTACGAAACAAACAACTTAAGCCACAAACAAATGGAGAGTTATTATTGAATGAGTCTGTACCTGAAAACCTTCAAGAGCAGCCTGCACAGGAAAGCACATCAGTGAGAGGTAAACAAAGAGCAGACATAATGACTTTTAATGCTGCTTGAAATAGTGGCTTCTTTTCTTGTAGTAGAAAGTAAAACCAGATCATTTTTACAGATGTACAATGCTGCTTAATCTTAAGATTTTCTTGTGTAGGCAAATATATATAGATTTTGATAAGCACCTTTTTTTTTTTTCTTTTATGTTTGCCGCTAGCGTGTCAAAGAGCTTTGTATGGAATACAAAGTGTTTTGTATACATGACATAAAGTATATAATAAATGGTAGTTTCACAGAGGGTCCACACATGCACACGTATATGTCAATGTTTAGGTAAATGAAAAATTTCCTTTATATGATGCCAAGTCTAATGAAAACTGTCTGTAATGGAGACGGGAGAGTATAAAAATACTGTATTTGTTTATGCTGCATAAAGAAGTTTTTCCAGTATTCCACTGATCAGTCAAGTCATCTGTGTCTTTTTCCAGTGTGGCTGGGTTAATTTAAACTCACGTTGTTGACAAAGTATCTGGATCAGCAAAGTATGCCAAATTGTAAGGCAGAGAACAACGGGTCTTACGTAAAGATTTGGAGTGGTAAAAAAAAAGAATGCGCTTAGCAGTTAGATTAAAACTGAGTCGAGATGTAAAGGATATGTGGGGAGAGAGGAGTTGTAACTATAAGAAATAAGATTCAAGAAGCAAGTGAGCCGCTGTCACAGAGGTTGCAGAGCCTTTGTTGTTAATGATAATGTTATTGTGGTAAGGGACAGATATGGCACAACTTTATTGTAAATACTCGAGTTGATAGGACTATAGCAGTTGGTTTTGGTAGGTGCAAAATCCATGGAGAATTCTGAGAAGGGAAGTACTACAGTTCTGGGATTTCCTTTCTGCACTGATTTCTTTCCTCTGGATCACAGTTGTACTGCACACTTAGGCATTCTGAGACTTGATGCAATGGGAGATTGCGGAAGATTATTTTATGGTCAAAAATAATTTTATGGAGAAACTTTTTAGCCTTTTCTCTAAGCATAACATAAAACATTTAAAAATGCACTAAAAATTGATTAACTGTTACGTCACAAAGAGGATGTGCAAATGTTTATCTTCATTTGTTGGTAGGAAGCCTTTGCACTTCACATCCTTAGTAGTTATCCTTGTAATTAGTTCAAGTATTTTAAAAGTATGTGCAAACACTGTTTCATGCCATCAGTGATGTTTGTGTTACATTTTCAATAGTTGTTCTTGCTTAGATAACTTTCCTGTTCTAAATTGTCAGAACCAGGTTTGGCTTTGCAGTTGGTTTTTGCAGGTTTCTTTTTGACTACCCACACTTTATTTATTTTCAGTCACTTACTGCTTTCTGTTTTACCTTCCCCCGCTATTCTCCAGTTGACTCATTGCTCAAACTGGATAATAGTGAGGTCCAGGCCAAGTTGCACGTTGGTCCAGGTGTCGATCCAGTTAGGAGGAACAGGAATGAATATGCGATGGACAAAAATCAGCAAAACTGTCAAGGTACGGCATTTACATGGTATAGTACATTAAAAAAAAAAAAAAGAAATTTTAAAACTAGTTTCTTCTGAATTGTGCAAAATTGTAAATTACTGTAGGTAATTGTCTCCCTTGCCATTATTTGTGGGTTTTAAGTCTCATTTTCTTACCTAGTATGGATTAATTGTTCTAAGATTCCAAGTTCATCTTTTAAGGGTTATGCTTTCAGAAGGGCCACAGGGATTTATGAGTCTGGTTTCCAGTAAAAATAATGAGTTGTATGCCTAACTCTGATCTTTATTGATAATGTCGGAACTCTTCTCTGAATTAAATGTTTGTTACTTAATGCGTCTGCATCTAGTTATGAACTATTAGAATGAAGCAATTGAATGATAGAGTTTTGCTTATCTGAATTATTTGAAGGCATTCAACTAGGTTGAAACCTAATGGAATCGTTTAATGAAAATGTAAATAGGCATAATACTGTGTATTACACGTTTCTGCATCATCCATTAGTCTTTTTTGGGAGGGTTTGAATAACCTGGTTAACACGTTGTGTACAGAGCACAGAGGGTATGGCCAATTTTGTACTCCTTGGTCACATCATTAATTTTATTTATACAAGTAGTTTCATTGAAGCCAGTCAGTTGGTTTGCAGGATCGTGCTCTTTGTGTGCCCTTTGCGTGCGTGGACATATATATGCACAGAGAGCTTATTAGTTCACCTTTAGTTAAAGGGCAGTGTTTCATTAAAAACTACAGCCTGTATCATAATCAGAAATATTTCTTCCCTAATATCTGGTTTTATTGCCTGGCTTTGTTATCTGGAACATTTGCATAAAATGAGGATTGCAGAGTTTGAGAGTTCTTCTAGTACCTGGGGTTTTTTCCATCTCAGTCTGCAACCTTTGACATCTGTCTTACTGCAGCAGCCAACTGGTAGAGAAGAAGGAGAAGCTCAGTAACTTTCAGTAACTTAAGCGTTGCTTTCCCTTATTCAGTGTGTCTTCTTGAATTCATACACGGGCATTTCATTGGAAGAATTTTGTCCTGTGATTCTGTCACGTTTGGAATGACATACGTAATGGTCTGCAGCAATGTGTATTCTGCAGAGAACATCGCCTAGCCTTCATTTCAAATACGTTGATATCCCAGTGTCGCAGCTTCGTTTTTTTCCCAGCTTTTAGGTTATATTTGTTTTTTATTCTCTTGTGCTTGGGCTGGACTTGGTCCTTCATATACAGCTGCCCCCCTGAGATTTTGTACTGATTTAGAGCTCGAGCCTGGGCATTTGAATTCTCCATGGAAACCAATTTGAACGTATTAAGACCTCCGCAAGATCAATGAATGACTCCCAAAAGGGAGGTTCTAATTCGTAGTGATCTTTTGCAGAACTAATAGAAAGGGAAAATTTAATTTACCAGAAAATAACCATTTTCTTACATAGTTACATACAGCCCTCAACATACACAGAACTATAAAGATAGCGTATATGTAGGAATATATAGCTTTTATTGGTCTGAATCTGGGGTGATTGCATTACTTAATGAATGGCAAAGTCAACTAAGGGATATGCTGTGCATGCCAAATGAGTGCCAGTAAAACCTTTAACACCAAGCGTTTTTAGGGATTTTGTTTAGAACGCATTTTAAAAAGTTATTAAAGCCCCTTTTTCAAATTTTACTATTTTGTTGATAATCTTTTTAAAATTCCACTGACTTTATGCTCCAATTGGTTTTGTATAGATTTTTGAAGTGAGGAGAAAAAGAATATTTAATTAGAAGTTTTAGGTAGAACTGTTTAAAGTCATAGAGTCTACTTTTAAATCTCAGTGCCTTATGTTTGAGGTTATAGTCTTTGTGGCTGGAAAGGTCTGGGCTTCATCGGTGTCTGATTCAGGACTGCATAAAGTAATGTTCAATCATTTGGGAAAAGAAAGCGGGTGTATTTTGAGTATTGTTTATTTGAAAGGTGATAAGGGGTTTGAAATATTTGATGTGCAAGTTGAATTAATGCGCAAATCATAGAAAGGGGTCAAAAGTCCAAAACTAGTATTGCATAGTTTGTAATTATTCTGCATTTTTATTCTGTTATTATAGAAGTAAATGAATTCATTCTAGTGCTGTTAAGAACAGAATGTCAGATAAAGAAATATTAATATTCACACGCAAGCCTCCTGTTTTTCAGAAATGCAAAATCATCATAACATTAGCAACGTGAATATCCAGCGCTCATTAAAAGAGATAAATGAAGAGTTCCATTCCATGGAACATGAGGACATTGACTCAGCCACCGCATATTCAGGTTCCAAGTGCCTGCGTTCTCTCAAATTGAGTGTAACAAGTACAGATGCACTTGATGACTGTGAAGTCATAGATGATATAGAAGAATTGAAACAAAGAATTAAGAATATGAAGTCTGAGCTTGAAAAGTACAAAATGTTCGTGTTTAATTTACAGACCTCTGACCAGCTTTTATCGAGTGTTATTTCCAATATAGTTTGGAGTGACATAGCCTTGCCCGTGGAAGGACGTGTTACGCAAGTGCAAGATACAGCTATGCAAGAAATCAAAACATTTTCTAGTGTCCATCAGCTGATGGATGACGAGATCCATGCTGAAAATAGGAAATCAGAGTCTTCAAAAGCACCTGATACATGGACAGCACAAAACCTTAAGGAACTTCTATCAGCAAATGAGTCAGAACTTGAAAAAGAGCAAATTGCAAATATGCATCTTGATGAAGTGTATCATCTTCAGAACAAACTGAGAGAAACATCACCATCCAAGTGAGTAAAGCCATTACCGTTTCAGGTTCCTTTTTGTAAACAGCAATACCAAATAACAGAGGAAGGTAATATGAAGATAATTTTATTCACATACGAGCATGTTGTTATAGGAAAGGCTAAATTTCACTAACATTACCACAAAGCAATTGTGAAACATTTATTTAAAAGATGCCTTGAAGTACAAAACGGTATTTTTCTTACAACAGAACTGTTCCTGATAAGCTCATATCATCCTCTGTAATGATTCTGTGCCAGACTCCTATGTCTCTCCCCACACCGCAGGTCCACAACATCTTTGCTGCAAGGCATGCTCTCTTGAGCCAAGTCAGATCTGCACAGGTTGCTCTGTGAGATGGGCCGATGTCTGTAATCAAAGTATTACAGTTTTGCATCACTCAGGCTTTTTTCAGGTGACAAGTATAAGAAAATGGAACATCCCATTTAAGATCCAAATGTTTCCGTGGGCAATTGGCTGACAGATTCATGCTAGCCCTGCTGTTTGGCCGGCCACACTTTGTGTATAAAATAAAGTTTACTCTCTAGTTACAGTTTATTTTGCAGTTGAGTGCCATAATGCCTTCTTTTGAAGGATGTGAAGGTAAATATATATAGAAACTAATGAATGAAATTTTATAGCGTAAGCTTATAAGCTGGAAAATCATTTCTGGGAGGCTGAAAAGTATCAGTCTTGTTTTCTGTGTAAGACTGGGGACGGTATTTTGGCTGGCATATATATGAATCATAGATGGGCTCCTATGAAACCAAACCTTTTTTAAACCACACCCTCCTCCCCCCCCCTTTTTTTTCCCTGGACTATTGTTATTGTCCTGGGGGCCTACAGAAAGGCAGGAGGTATAACAAAGAAAGGTATTCAGCCTGTTGGCTTTCTGCAGAATGCCTGAGTAGAAATATTTGGAGACACTGAGCAGCCACCAACATGGACTAAGAGATATACATCTCTTAGTATTACTATCATAAAATACAATTGTGCTACATAGTAGGTATAAATTTACATACCTTGGAAATATACCTCATCCATTTTACAAAGGAAGGTCTAACTGTGTAAATTAAGGAATGAGACAGTATGGATCGCTGTAAAGTTTTTATGGCCACTGTCTAGGACAACTGCATGAGTCACCAGTGACAGACCCAAAATGAGTTATGCATCTCTTCCTATACAAATGACAATAAAAATTCTATAACAACCCATTCCGTTGTAGATTTTGTTTATGCCCTGTATATTGTTTGATTCTCTGCATCTTTTCAGATCCTCTCCCCTTCTCTCTTCACTAATGTATGATTCCGTAGAAAGAAGCATATCTGTGATACAGACAGTGGCAGTGTAAAGGGGATGTCTGTATTTACAAGTGCAGAATAAATCCAGTTGATCTGAGCTGAAATTTATATTCTGGCTTGTGGAGTACAAGAGTTTGGACACTACAGGGGTTGTCATGGTTGTGTCTCTGGTAACAAAATAATAATATTTAAAAAACCAAACAAACTGAAAAACATACAGAGAGATGTCGAATTATCAGACTGGGTGGAACCATTAGCTCAGAAAGTCCAATATTTTGCTTTCAGAAAAAGGGACAGCTCCATGTGCTCTTCCATACTGAATAAAAAAGCCCACAAACAATCAGGAAGAATATGTGTATTCTTAAAAATTCTTTTAATGTATTCATTCTTACTTACTTTAATTTGGCACCTTTGCATACAGAGAAACAAGTTCATCATTTTAGTTTCTGCTGCTCTTATAAATGAAGCAGTTAAGTGAAGGATAATAACCCACAAGTTATGCTCGTAAATACAAAACTCAACAGTTACAGACAATACATTTCTCATTGTGGCTGTAAAAGCATTTTAAAAGAAAATTGAGTCCCATAAAATTATGGTTTAGGAATATAAGTTTAATTCACTTTTTATTTATATTTAAATGTTATTTATGGTCAGAAAATTACTTTAAAGATAATTTCATTTTCTCAGATATGATTCATTAGTTCATTCACAAGCTGGAGAACTGTCCTTTCAACACCAACAAATTAAAGAGATCTGCAGTGGTTGTATCGCTTACCATCAACATCTGACGAGCCTTATTAAAGCTTTCGAGGAACTGCTTCAAGCCAGTGATGTAGATTATTATGTTGCTGAAGGCTTCCGTGAACAACTGAATCAAAGTGTACTATTGTTTGAGAAGCTAGAAAGGAAATTCCTGAATGGTAAGTAGCAGTATTTTGTGCTTGTTGTCTGAGATGTATTAATGTTCTTGAAATTTGAAGTTGGTTTTTTTTCTTCTTTTTAGCGAAAAGGAAGCCTTACTTCCTCTTGGTTGCTTTTAAATAATTTATAGGGACGACTGTCTTGGAAGATAAAATTTTAGTGCTCCGACAAGACTGGATTTTCATTTTGTAGTTGTCCTCTGTATCGACACCTTGTATTTTGAGTTGTTTATCTTAGCACATGCATATTTTAACTGTTAAAAATACAGTGGTTGTAGTTTAGTAAAAGTTTAGTTACAAGTAGGCTTTGGGAAAAAGCCCAGCTGACTTCGTTGAGCCTAAGCACTGGCTCTCTCCACTGAAGGGTTCTCATGGGCATGGTTCACAGTTGGTTTTTCACACAATCTATGTTTAACTAAAAAGAAAAAAGTTACAGGTTCCTAAAGTTTTTCCCGTGAAGTGCAGTTGCTTCCAAGAAGGGTAAATGCAGGACAGAGATCTGGGCTGTGCTTTTAGAGTGAAAGAAAAAATTATCATATAGTAGTCCATAGGCAATTTTCTATGGCCAATGCCTGTAAAGAAACCGGAAGGAATCCTGCACTGGGCGGTTGGAAGATAATACCATGCTGATTTGCACATTATTGATATTCCTGTGGAAAGAACACAAGTTAAATTACATGTAGGTATAAAATCATCTGTCACTGAATGCACCAAGAAAAAGAGCCATAGACTTTATGGAGAAACCCACCCAAATGGTGTCCATAGGAAATTAAAATAAGGGGAGAGAAAGGGAAAATCTGTTTGGTTAGAAGGTAGGGGAGAATAATTCCTTTAAGAATTTTGAGTAGCTCATGGATTTAAGACACTGTGGTATTGCAAATCAGTATGTATTTGAGGGTTTCTGTAGCAGTAGAACAAGAGCCTCCTGAGCATGGTTCGAAGTGTTGTCCTGACGTTAGAGAAACCCAAGTGCTGAATGGAGCCTATACCCAGGAAAGGACATTGCAATGTGCGCCAGTCAGCAAAGCCCTTTTAATTATCAGTGAGAACTGGCTTATTGTCTGAAAAGTGGGAGATTTTGGAAAATCCTCTTGTCTTTTGACTGTTTATCCCAGTTCCCCCACCTAATACCTGGCTTGTATTAGAAATAGTGTGACCAGCAGAAGTAGGGAGGTGATCGTCCCCCTGTACTCAGCACTGGTGAGGCCACACCTCGAGTATTGTGTCCAGTTTTGGGCACCCCAATACAAGAGAGATATCGAGGGGCTGGAGCGAGTGCAGAGGAGGGCAACGATGCTGGTGAAAGGCCTGGAGAATAAATCTTATGAAGAGCGATTGAGGGAGCTGGGACTGTTTAGCTTGAGGACGAGGAGGCTGAGGGGAGACCTCCTCACTCTCTACAACTACTTGAAAGGACATTGTAGAGAGGTTGGTGCTGGTCTCTTCTCACAGGTAATTAGCGATAGAACAAGAGGGAATGGCTTCAAGCTGCAACAGGGAAGGTTTAGACTGGACATTCGGAAAAAATTCTTCCCAGAAGGAGTGGTCAGACACTGGAATAGGCTGCCCAGGGAGGTGGTGGAGTCCCCATCCCTGAGTGTGTTTAAGAGTCGTTTAGACGTGGTGTTGGGGGATAAGGTGTAGGGGAGAACTTTGTAGGGTGGGGTTGATGGTTGGACTTGGTGATCCCAAGGGTCTTTTCCAACCTGAGTGATTCTCTATGATTCTATGATTTTATTGTTTGGCAAAGCATTAAGTTGGACAGGCAAAGCCTTAAACATCAAAGAAGTAGGACCATATCAAGAGACGTATCACTCCTAACATTTATTTCCTGAGACCTGCATCTTGCTGCCAAGTAGTCCAGCTGGTTAAGAAAAGCATGCTATCTTTCATAATAGAGAGCTAAAATGCAACCATGTTTTGTAAAATGAGCATCAAAATCGACGTTTGTCACCTGATCAAAGAGTATATCACGCTTATTGCCTTCAGTCTGTAGTTTGAAGAAAGTTAACAGAAAAGGGATGGAAAAGGGATGCTAACATGAGTGAAATTCAGTAAGAAAGACCTTTTCCTATCGTTGCAAGTGTTGCTCTTTCTGACCCAAACAACTGGCAATGCTTCCTCAGATGTCAGCTGCAAAGCTGCCATCTTCAGCAAAATACTTGAAGTGCCCTGAAATAGGGACCCTGACCCCTGCGTCTGCCTGAAATTGGCTCTAGAAGATCACTTTGTTCAGAAACGTTCAGTGCCCAGCCATACAGTGGTCTGTGTTCTGCCTTTCATTAAAGGTAGTGGCAGCATGTTGCAGTTTCGATTGCTCACATAAAGGAGTTGTATACGAGAAAAACGTATTACGGCTAGCGTGTCATAGCAGCGTAATAAAAGATTGAGTGTATTCAATGATTTCAGTGGCTACGGAGATTCCTTGCATTACAAATGAGAAGGCTGTGTAGTGAATAAACATTAAATGCCTTTAAAAAAAAAAATCCCCAAACCAACAGATGGTATCCTATATACTATGAAAAGTCACTGACAACCGAGACAGTTCAATATATCTAACACAATGGTGTTGCATTGAATCACACATTAAAATAAAATGATGTTTGTAGGGTTATAAAGAACACCCAGCATACTAAGAATTGACTGTAAAGAAAAAGCATAAACAACCGTCTGTCTCTGCATTTCCATCCTGACCTTCAGTTCATTCCCCTGAAATTTCAGCTGTGCAACTCTTACCTGCCACTTTTGCTTAATTGCACAAAAATTTTAAAATATGGGGAGCCAAGGTGACACCACGAAACTCTTTTTTCCGTATTCAAATTAGTGTCTGAGTCCCGGTCTCCTGCACTGAATTGCGCTTGTGCGCCCACACTATAGCACGGAGAATATTGCTGCAAAATCCTGTGTATGCCCCTTTATTAAGGATAACTGGTTTGCCTGACTTGGGGTGGACAAAATCCAAGCGCAATGGGATTGGTTTTATATAATTTTTATTGAAGAAGTAATGGCATGTACCCCTAATCCTTTAGCCATATAGCACAATATTTTACGTCTGTGTGCTAACTGAAACACCCAGGCTGTAAAATCTGTCACCTGTGGTACCTAATAATTTCTTTTTTTAAATCCAGAGAAAGCTATTGCTTTGTATTTGCGCTATAAATAGTTTTGCTCATGTACAGCATTTGACATTAATACACAGTGTGTTGAGCATCTATTGACTTCTCTATTTTCTCATTAATTTATCATTCTGTGTTTAACTAGCTTAAGCTGGAGTATACAAAAGTATGATTCTCAATATCTGTTTTTAATCAGATATTTCTGCTTTGCAGGAGAATCAGTGGGTACAGAAGTTACTATTCTTTATGAATTAGCTCAAAGGTAAGAGCACAGTTGAATGTTTATCGAACACGGTTGTTTGCTAAGTTGATAAGGGTTGCTCCATGTTTTGTCACATAACTTCCACTGCTTTGCTTTTTGGGAGAGCTTTGCTTGTTTTGCCTGTTTTCATTAATAGCCATCTTGTTAATAAAATATCTATAGAAAATAAACTAAGGCTTTTTCCCCCCACTTCTCAGCAAACAACTCAGATACTGAGAGGAAGCATCATGCTACCAGGATTGTTCTTTCATGAACAAGCAAAACACGTGCCATGGTACACTGTTATGTTGCTCAGATGTTACCCTAATTGCAGCTTCTAGGAGGGACAGTCAGCTGCCTTGCTGTGTCTGTCACCTTGGGGCTGGCTCAGGATCACCGGAGTTACGGTGCTGTTGAACTTCACTCTCAGAACACCCTTCTGCTGAAGGTGGAGAGAGCAGGTGTTCTTATGCTGCATATGTTGGTTTTATGGCAACCTGGGATTCTCCTGCGCTGCAGAAATCCTCAGCTGCCTGTTCAAGGCAGCTTGAGGTCCCGTTAACGCGAAGGTGACTACCTGGTGCTGGAACATGACTGCTAGGCTGGAGGTTCATTGGTTGTTCCTGCTGACTTCGGGGAAGTCTGAATTTCAATCTTGATACGTTCCTCTGATGTGTAGTGGTTTGCCATGTTCTGTCACACAAATTCACTTGCTTTACCTGTGTCCTGTAAATGTGACACCATGTTCTCTGTTCATGCTTCCAAAGTAACAAAATATTTTTTAAATTTTAAAACGTTTTCTTTGGCCCAAAAGGGATAATGAGAAGAACACCACAATGTACCAGCAACTGAAGGATGAATCACCCGTACCATCTGCTCTTCATAGCTTGTCTGACTTTGATTTGTCAGAAAAGTCGTCTCTTGGATCACCTGAGCACAGGCATGACCCAGCCGGACTGCGTGGCACGCTGCCGCTGCTGCCAAACAAGTTTCCCCCAGGTAATTTTTTCCCCACTGAAGATTCACTAGATATTGGGAAAATGTGATAAATAAGACACAAGGGAACTAATTAAGAAATAATGAAGAATGTTTGTCTGCTTCAGCCTCCCAGTATCTTGCATAATCATTGCAATTTCAGTAATAAGGCATACAGAGATGACAACGATTTGAACTACCTCCTGTTTGAAACAAAATTAACTATGATATTTTGTGTCTTTGTTGTTTTAGACTATCATCTTTTACAGTACTCCAGACGGTCTTTAAATAGACAAGTTATAAGGGGAAAATAGACAATTGTCAAGAGATTTTCTAATTTTTTTAGAGAGATTTTCTAATTTTATAAAAGCCAGTGTTGTGTTTCCTTGAGAATTGTAACTGCTGCATAATTAATAAGCGGTGTCAAGTTTGACCTGGATAGTTTCACTAAGCACAAGTGATGCTTGCAGTAGTTTCTTATAGGCAGCGATGAAAATTTAATAGCTGAGATAGCATGTATTGTTCGGGAGAAAAATATTGCAGAGTAAACCAGGAGTGTATGACATGGATAAACTGACAAATAAGATCGTGACAGTTAGAACAGATAAGTTCCTGAGTAAAGCTGAAACTTACAGCCAATGGAAGAAAAATTGTAGAATGGCAAAGCAAGAAGGAAAAGGTACGGTAATGAAACTTGATAGAACAGATTTATTTATTGTGGTATGCATTGTGTAAGTCAAAGTCAAATTTATATCAGAGTTACTCTGGTAAGCTTTGTATTGTTATAAGGAAAAATGTAGACTATTGGTGCATTGAGCGTGAATGGGAAGCTGCATTGCAGAACTTTGGATTCCTTTCCCAGTACGGGGAATGTTTTTAACTAGATAAAATTGTTATCTGCTACAGTTTTGTAGGAAGAAGAAATTTAAAGAGCCTTAAAACTGGATCATTGCTCAGGTTAAAATGTAGAGTAGGAGTTTTCACTAAATGCAGAGTTTGGGGACTATATGGAAAAAGACTGTCGTGGAGTCAGGTATTTAATGTCTGCCAGTTTGAACAGCTTTGTATCATTTTTTAGTATTAACATGCATTAGATTTGACAGGAGTACACAGTGTAAAGGAATACAATCATTTAAATAAGAAGTGGTCTCTTGGTTTATTTAGAGTTATTAATAGAGCATTTGCAAGAAATCCGAATTCTGAGACAACGTTTAGAATACTCCATAAAAACTAATGAGAGACTGAGGAAGCAGCTTGAGAGACAAGTAACAGACAAGGAACTAGATCAAGGTAAGAATTTATTTCATGACAGATTAAATCCACCTTTCCTGCTTAAAGCCTGAGGGATCAAATGCTGCTGGCGATGTTGTATGTGTTTTTTTGAATAAACCCCACCCCTTTACAGTTGGAAAATGATGTGCCTTTCTCTGAATACTGCTGCATCCTGAGCACCATCAGCAGACACAGCTTTTCCATGCTTGTAGACTGGCATAAATACAAATCTACTGTGCCTCTTCCTCGAGTCCATTGCTTGAAGTGTATCCAGTACTGATGCACAACAAATCTTTTATGGGATACAGCTATACCACACAGCCTCAGACCTCCAATTGCACATGTTGCTAAGAGAACAGGACTACCACATAGTTTTATGGCATTTGATGATGCTGTGATTGAATTTCATACGGAGTATTGAAAGACCCTTCCAGTTCTGTTATCAGCAAACAGCCTGCTTTTTTTTATTCTGTGTGCCTTTGGGATATCATTATTGCTGTTATGGTGTTGGATTTTAGGATGTCATCTTCTTTTTAATTCTCTGCCATGTCCAGCCAGGGGCAGTTGCAGGAGAGGAAGCCCATTTTATCAACATAATTTCACTGGGGCCTGGGTCCGGTAGGAATAGAGGAGTTGTTTGCTTTGCTCTGAACTACGTTGCTGTTAGTCATCCAAAGTAGGAATTTTGTGGAATTGGCTTTCCTACACCTACTCCATGTATACTTGGGGTGGTTAGTACGGCAGCACTGCTAACAGGACTGGTGGAGGTGCCTTCTCTGGAATTTTCTGACTGCTTTAAAAAGAGCCAGCTTGTGTTTACCTAGAGGGACAAAATATCTGTAAGACAGAGCCTAGGCCATGGTGTTCAGCTTGTCGTTTGAATTGATTGGTGTGATAAATGTGTTCTACACAAAATGACATCCTGAGTTTTTAATGAGAAACACCTGACAGAAACTGATGGACATTTTAACATAGAGCTGGTTTTCATTCCAAACTCTAATATAAAGCAATGGATGAAAAATACTAAAAATAGGTATGCAAATTCAGAGTCGCTGCTCTCTGTTGCTAGTGTTCAGCATCTTTGAAAGCCAAGCGCTGTGGTGCGTTTCAAACTTTTCACCAGAGGGTACCAGGCTTTCACTAAGGATGCTTTTGTAGCGCCTTTTCAAGCACACCGTACCAGGAATACTTTCCTACACTTTACTCTGTTCTTGCTCTCCTTCCCACGTTTCCCCCCATAGGACAGTTGATTAATATGCAATATTACTCAGAGTGGAAGGAGGCAATAAAATACATACATGCTTTCCTTTTACTCAGTTTCACCAATATTGACATTAGATTCATTATGTTTTACATCATCCCCATGATCCATTTCTGTTGTTGTTTAAATGGAGACTACCTGCAAATGGCAGTTTGCTTTCAGGAATAATTTACAGTGATGGAAAGGTGTATAAAAAGCATCCATTTCATTCATGAAGTATTTATGCTGCTGGAAAGGCATACTGTTCTCGTGAAATAACCACACTGAAACATTTCCAACTCTTTTACAGCTTCATAAAGATTCTGGCAAGGGCATCCATTAATGCAGTGAAAGTATATTTTCTTTATAAACTGTCTTACGCCTTCCATCTGTCTTCTTGTTGCCTTAGTGCATCTACCAATGCATGGAGGAGAAATTTGGAAAAGAAAGGAAAAAAGCAACTACCTGTTAGAACAGCTCCTTTTTGTTACTGTGTTCTTTCAGTGCTTCCTGTTTCTCTCCGTTTTGAAGATCTCTTTCATGTTACCAGATATGCAGATTCTCTTTTCTAGTAATGATGCTATTTTTTTCCTAATAGGTGGGCTTTTTTTTACTTTCAGTGTAAGAAGAAGTTCCTAAGTGAAGCTGAGGGAGATTTTAGCTTTGGGACATAATAATTTAAAACATTTTTTTTTACTTTTAACTTAATATCCTTAGCTCGTTTTCCTTTAAGAAACAAAACGAAGTTGTAACATGCTTAATTGTTGATGAGAGCCTGTTAAATTCATATGATATTGAGTTGTTTGTGCAACCAAAGTTAATGCATAGAATTATTCTTGTCTGATAAATATTATATGGATGCATATGCACACATCTGCCCACTACTTTTGCCATGCTATTTTTAATATTTAGATTCTTTAAGTATTTAAATGCCTCTGGGCTTCTAGTATTCTATAAATGACTTAAATGTTGGTAATGGCTACATTGTTACTATAGAGCTGAGGTTTGCAGTGCAACCAGAACTAAATAATTGCTTCAATCATTTCAAATGTTAGGCTTCAAAATAAAATCAAAGGTTTAATTTTGAGTTTCCTAGGTTTCAAATGTTATTAATGGCAGTTAGCATTAAAAGGGGGTTTGTTTGCTTTTTTTAACCCGTAACTAGCTAATGTGTCTGTTGAGACTTACCATCAGCTTTAGTATGCCTTTATTTTGCTTAACCTGGGAATGAATATTTCCTTCCTCTTTGCTGTGACTTTCAATAGTGCTTGTCTTTCAGTCAGCGTTTCCTTTGAAACCTTCGAGGTACGCTTCCTTAGCCCTCAGTTTTTCAGCACAAAACATAATGAAAACTCAAGTGTGTTGCAATTGTAGGCCCTGATGCTGCACTTTACTCTGGTTAGATGGACCTTTGCATCTATGGAGAGCGTAATTGATGTCAGCGGGGCTCTGCACAGAAGTAGTAGTCTCAGTAGTGGGTCAAATTGCAGGATTGTGGCCTTATTACCACTGTCTCTACATTATCCCTTATTATGTAAGATAACTAATAGTTATATTCTAAAGCCTTTCAGTAGAACTGTCATAGCATAACTTTTCAAATAGGATAAAGCTGGGTGATGGGCAATAAATTAAATTAGAATCAAGATGAGACCATCAAGCCTTGCCACTTGAAGTTGAATTGCTTTGTTAAAATCTGAAAGGAAAAAGCCTTTTGAGTTCACATAGCTACCTCAACTCTTTAACATATAGATAGTAAAATGCCATTAGTGCCAGGCTTCTAGAGCCTTTGAGTCTTTCAGTAACGACAAGAGGTGCATATCATGGCACACTACATCCCAGTTAGGTAGTGGGTAAAAGCTTCAATAGGGATTACAATAAAATGAGATTACTCGGAGGAAGTGCAGCACATCAAATTGAATTGAACTGCCAGAGCTGAAAGGCATCCTCCTCATACATTCAGCTAATTTTTTTGCCACCTGGTTATTTCTCTATTAACCAAATAGTTGGCACTCATGTAGTTATCTCAAGCTCTAAAGCGTAGGAGATACTGGGATAACCAATCAACTGAAAAATACTTTTAATAGTAATGTTAATTCCAGTGGGTCCTGAAGTGTTTTACTGGTATAAGCAGGTTATAAAGGGCAATAAAAATTACTTGACTTGCATTTCAGAGGCAGCCACCCTGCGAGTGGAGTGTGGCACTTTTCAGACTGTACTGTAACATTACACGTCGCTGTGGGATGAGTAGCATAAATACAGTACATTATGAGGATTACTTAGGCTGGAATTTGACTGACTGGATACACAATTTAACACTTACATGACTGGTGCAATAAGATCGTCAGAGTAGGATTCATCACCCTTAAATTTTTACGAGTTAGACATCTAAATCTGTGCTGGTTACCCAGAGCTTCTCGTGGAGGCACTGGAGAAAGGTGGGTCTCTTCAGAGGACAGGGCATCTCATCCACAGGGAGGTGTGTGAAGGGTACGTCGGATGAGTCACTCTCTGGAGGTGCTCGTTTCTCCCCATGACTATTGATGGTTGATCAACACTGGCTCGGTTATCTAAATTTTAGATACACGAATTTAAGAGGGATGAATCTTCATCCCTGTGATCATAAATAGGTTCTCGGTGTGTAATCAGAGGCAAAGACAGTGACTGCAGCCTTATGTTCTAGACTGGCGTGGTAACAAATGTATTGCCAGAGTATTTATGTTACTTCCTGCATTAACCGCCATGGGTTAGTTGGTAGAATCGAGTGGTCTTCTGCGATGGTGTCATTAAACACAGCAGAGTATGAACAGAGCAAGACAGTTTGCATTATTTTCAAAGAATAGCAGTGTCACAAAATACTCCTGCGTTTTGTCCTGTTGGAATTTTAGCTGATAGGTAAAGACTGCCAGGGATAATTTTGCAATTTTGGTAATGGTTGCCCAGCAATGAGAGGTACTTGTGATGCAGGGCTTTGGATTACTTGGCATGAACCTGAGCTGCCTTTTAGTCTGTAGGGATAACCTTCAAAATATATAGGGGAGAAATATCTTTCATAACATGTTTTTCTGCAATTTTTTAAATTGTTCTTGTCTGGAAAGTTTAATCTTTAATGACCTAGAGATGACGCATAAATCATCTTTTATGTATATATTTATAGGTTCTGCAAACATTTTTATCCATGGCTCAGAGCAGCATAATTCCCTGACTTCTGAAATACATTTCCTGAGGAAGCAAAATCAAGTTCTGAATGCAATGCTAGCAAAAGGATCCAGAGGTAAAAAAGTAAAACTGTGCTTTGCAGGAGTAGACTGCATCTCATTTCAGATCAGAAAACAGTAGAATATTAACTTAAACTGACTTAACCATTATTCCCATCCCTGTAATTCCATGCTCAACCATAAGCATTAAAACTGGGGCTAACAGTTATAGAGAAGTAGTCGTTAATGCACCTTCTTTCTGTTTATTTGTGCCATTTTCCATTTGATATTGACTTTCATTTCTCCATTCTTCTTTTTGCATTCCTTTCTTTTTATATATTCTTTATCCCTTTCCACCCGTGCCTTTTATTCACATTTTCTTGTTCTTTTTCCCCATGCTTCCATTCTGAAGCTCTCTTAAAATAAAAAAAAAAAGAAAGGGGGGGGGGGAAAAGCGCCCCAGAAAAACATTATTGCTGCGAATGAAACCATTCAGTACAGAGGAGTTCATAAGGTTGAGAGGGCAGGCCAGGTCATCTTCTGTTTGGAAACACTGTAGAAGAGAACAGAACTGAGGGAATCCATTTGGAAGTATTTGTGATTACTGAAATTAAATTTAAACTTTCCTCATTTTCACACCTGTGAAGAGAGAGTATTAGAAGCCTTCCCTCTTCTTTTCCCCCAAGAAAACCAACAACTCACCAACTAGGTTCATAAAAGCAGCTGTCTCGAAATGCTCGGTTGCCCCTATCAGCAATTCTTTGTCCCAGAACCAGTTTGGGGAAATATCTTCTGCCAAGGAAAGGAGGACTGCAATGACATGTTTCATAGATGAATAGGGCTGGGAAGGAGAGGATGGAGGGATTTCTGTGGGACAAAGAGGAACATGGGTGCAACATGCCCTAGAGCACTTCTACTGAGTTCTTTTCTTGCTAACGAGAAGACAACTCCATTATTTTGTGAGGACTGGCAAAATTCATGTGCCTGCTTTGAGACCCTGCGGACACTAGTTGTTGAATACTGTCCTCCTGACCAAATTCCAAGAGGTGGCATATAGGGCTGTACACGGGTTTTTATTGAGCCTTTGTCAGTGCTGGGGTTAAATGTTGCATGTTACAGAAGATGCATCTAGCAAAAGTCATTAGAAAATTGAAGTACTGAAGCCCTAAAACTCACAAGAGCAGCTGTTATTTTCTTACAGACTCTGAAAAAGCTGTTTTTGTTAAAAAGCATAGCTTTAGTGGGTTGTGGGCATTGCAAATACCTTGTGTTTCTTGTTTCAGATAAACAGAAGGAAAATGAAAAGTTAAGAGAATCTCTTTCTAAAAAGAACGCAATCATTGAGCATCTTCATGAGGATTATGAATGCATCAAGAAAGAAAATGGAAGGTTGCAAAAACAAATTGGTCAAAAGGAGGATGAAACCAGATATCTAACATGTCAAATTTACAGCAGTCGTAATGAATTAAACAGGTATTGATTCTGTCCACATTTAGACATTCATTTAGAGAAGAAGATTGTCAGTGTGACAAGCATGTGTTTAGCCATAGCCATTGACAATAACGAGGTGCATAGGTATATTCAAAAGGCAAAGGAAGAATTATGGAGGAAAGGGGAATGGATTTAGATTTTGAAACAAAAGCTAAAGAATTTAACTTTTAACTTAGCCATTTATTGGGACTTCACAGGTTGCAAACAGAAATTAAGGTAAAGCAACATCAGCTCTCTGAGAATGAGAAGTTACTGCAGTCACTCCGAACAGAGATCAAGGTTTATGAAAAGTTGGAAGAAGCAAGAAGGAAGAGGACAGGTATAAATGCACAATTATTTCTATACCCTTAGCCCTTGCAACCCTTCCCTCTGAATATGATCTTGTCAAAGGGCAGTAGGCCTAGGTCTCTGTTTCTTTGTTTCTACTTGTGTCTGCTACACAAAGCAGAACTGACTACTTGGTCATCATCAATGCTGCTTTTTACTTAGGACTGCAGCTGTGAGGTTGAGATGTGTGGTATGTTCTGACTGGGCACACCCAAGTTTCCTTTATCTTGTTAGTTAAGCTAAAACCAAATATTGATGATTCAGTGGCTCAGGCTGGATAAGCTTCATGGGGATCTTAGATGGTTACTTGTCATCTAAATACATGCTGCTGCATCCTCGTAGGCAGTGCTTACTCAGGGAGCTTGTGCTTTCTCTTGTCTGAATGTGAGGATAGTGTCTTCTCCCTCAGGCTGGGGAGAAGTGCTGGCACTGCTTTCTGAAGGAGCCGTTTAATAATTTCCTGTCCGCTTTTCTGTCACTAAAGGTGAGGGGTAGGAATGAGACTTACATGAGTTCTTCCTACCCCTTTTAAGGAAGTTATGCCACCACATAGCTGTGACGTGGTTAGGTAAAAAAGTGGAATGCTGTTCATTGCTGCATACTCGTTACAGGAGCCAGCAAATTTCCCATTGGAAGTTCTTGTAAAAGTTGATTATGTTTTTTTTCTTCCTGCTACTTCAAGTAATATGCCCTGCCGTCACTGTATTTCATGCCTAGCTGCAGCAGAAGAGCCCTGTTGGCATAAGGCTTTAAGCCAAAGTTGGCTCAGGGATGAAGTCAGTCTCCTTGCAGAACTGGTAATGTAATTAGAGAGCAGCAACACCCTCCCCATGCAGCTGAGCCCCCTCTCACTGTTGGGAGAAGTTTGATTTCAGCATGAAAGAATACATGGAATTGTTTGTGTACTGACCTCCTTCTATGAAAAGACGAACACAGCCCTTGCTTTTTTTCAGGTTCAGATTTGTTCCTCTGGTTGCCAGGTGATCACTATTTTCTTTTTTCTTCTGTGGATAAAATTAAACTTCCAATTCTACTCCTTCCCTCCTCCGCATTCTGAGATTACCCATTCCTTTTTCTTTCCCCAGACTGTGCATTAATGCACTTCAAATTTTGTAAATCCTCTTCATTCTTTTTTTATTATATTTTTTTGCATTTGGTATGAGACTTATTAGCTTTTATGGACAAAGTGAAAAATAATTTTCAGCTCTTTAAATCTTTCGAGGGTAGAAGCAATTAAGACATGCTTTTTTGTCAAACCATTATCTTAATGCTGTTTGTAGTTAATTCTTAATATTGAGGATAAAGCTGGCTATAATTCACTTGCTCAGCATTCTGATAATGGCTAATATTGTTTTAATTGTTAAAGATGTTAAGTGTTTCTTTTGAAATTGTCTCAGATCCCAGATGTGATGCATCAGAAGAATTCCGAAAAGATCAGAATAATCCACTTGACTTACATGAACTGTTGACTGAAATACAGAGTTTGCGAGTGCAGCTTGAGAGAAGCATACAGACAAACAAGTCTTTGCATGAAAAATTAGAGGAACAGCTTTCAAAAGAAAAGAGAGAGGAAGTGGGATCAGTGTCAGCTGTGAATATCAACTGTCTTTTCAAACAAGAATCTCAGCATTATGCAGGAATGAATGGTACTGTGCCATACATGCTTTTGTTATGCTGTAGAACCTGTGCCTTGTTCTTTAAAGACGCTCTTAAAGCCTTATACAACATCAGCTGTACGTTTAGGAGCTGCCCATCAGCCTTTCGCATCCCTTTCCTGTTAGAGCTATTAGTGCATGGGCAGGTGAAATGCAAACTGCAGTCTTAGAGCCTCCGACTGTCACTTCCTTTTCATTCAAGAGCAGCATTTGCAGATGGTCTCTGGGATGGAAGGATGCCTACATTAAATTGCCATGAATTTTGCTTACCTGGGGGTTCTTTTTTTAATGCAGAGCTCTATAGCATTTGCTAAGGGTGAGCATGTATTACTCAAGTATGATCAATAAGTGCACTAAATGGTCTTTGTATAAATCAGCTGTCCCCTTTTTGCCCTTGAGGAATATTTTACCTTTATTTCAATCACTGGGAAGTGATACTGTTTTAGCAAATCAGGGAAAATGTAGTGTTTACACTCAGGGTTAGATTATTGTCCCAGTATAGATGTACATGGGCTAGAGAGGGCACAAGAATGTTCTTCTTTGCTGCTAAAATACTCTCCATAGTAACAGCTTTCCATACTTGCAGTGTAAAGCCACCTCTCCTACTGCCTGTGCAGGGAGGCATCGTGTTATGGGAACCAATAATAATGGGGGTTTTGGGTCCATACGCTTCACCTGCACATGCATACCTCAATCTTGGGCACCACACAGAGCAAGCAGCTCCAGCCAGAGCTCGTGAGACACAACAGGGTTTTTTTACCACCTTACTACTTTTGTGGTTCCATTGTGTCCAATCAGAATCATATTTCAGATGAAATACATAATGAGCATAACTGCGCTCCTCCGTACAAGTAAGAAAGATGCGGAATGTAGCAAATAACATTTGCTGCCATTCTCTGTGCACTTCATACCTGGACACTAAATTAGAGTCATGTGCTCCATATGGGGATGGCTCCTTAGGGCCAGTTGTGATCAAATAGGGGTGGAACAGCTATCCTGGAGAACCTGTACCGCCAGTATCCCCAGATTGCATTTGTTCCTGGTTAGTTTCTAGGTAGAACCCTAAACGTTGCTTTTCACCTGCATCAGGCAGGGTAGATAGGAGCTGGAGAAGCTCGTTATTTCTTTGAGAAAATGGTGAATAGAGCTATAATGGCTTAGTTTGATACGGACCAGAAAGACTCCGTGGAATGTCAACAGCTAAATTTGTTAGCTTTCTAGATGTACTGAGGTTAGTCTTTACTCATAGGAATTTGGAAGGTCTGAAGAGGGGGAATATAGATATGATCTTAAGTGTTGTATAGCTGTGGAGAGTGTCATGCTTTTTGTGGAGTTAATAGGAAGCTTGCATTTGTTGATTAAAATTTCTTCATCAGGATGTATTTTAGATTTTCTGACTATGATTTGATTTTGGGAGATATCTAGAACTTCAGCTAGATGCTGAAAATATTAATGTAGGTAAATACTGGAAGATATGTGGTGTGGCACTAGAAAATGAGCTGTGTTTTCCTGCTTCCTGAGTCCAAGTGCAGCATCAGCAAAAAAAAAAAGGAACAAAAGTAGAGCCAGGAAGTGTTTTTTTTAATGCATGTTAACTTCTACTGATCTACTCTCCTTGTCCTGTTTTTATGTTTAGAAAATCTTTGCAAATGCCCTGCTACCAGCAGAAACGTTTGTGAGCTGCAGAAGCATGGACACTGCACTTCGCTAGTGAAAACAGGTACATCCAAAAGTATCTTAAACGTGTGTGTTACCAGTATCCCAGACTTGCTGTTTAAGAGAAGTCTAGTGTCAATTAATCCTATATGTAAGGAGAAAAAAAAAAATCAAACACTTCTTCCATCCCAGGTACGCACTCAGCCTCTAAAGACGATGTAGACAGCACTTCACACTGCAGCAGCACTTCATCTTCCAGTACGGCCTGTACCCCTCGTCTTGTTCCTGGACATCGCATGTGGGCAGACAAAAACGGGCGCCATGTTCTTGGCTTGATAGAGGATTATAATGCTCTGCGGAAACAGATTTCAGAAGGGCAACAGGTTTTAGCAGAAATGGAGATTTCTTTAAGAGAGGTCACTGGTACGAAACTGCAGGAGGCTGGAATAAAGGTAAATGGTGAAAGCTGTTGGAGGATGGTGAATTTTATCTAGAGGTGCCAAACGTATAGGTTACAAAAGCAGAGAACGAGGTTAATGGTGCAGCAGGCGCCATTAACTGAATAACTCTGTCAGGACACCTCGGCCTTGACAGACCAAGCCTCGTCTAGATGCAGGCACCTATTTGTGATTCTGGGTTAATGAGGCTACGGGTAAATTAGTTAATTCTGGTCCTTTAGTAAGCAATCTCATTTTTAGTTGCAACTTGAAATGAGGTGAAACTACTTACTTTTACTATGGAAATTGGTGATTGTTACACTGGAAATGATAAAAAAGCCAAACAAAAGCAACAACAGAAAGACCCACATAAAACTCTAAAATGCTTTAGAAAGGGCTTAAACTAGGGGTATGTATCAGTAACCTAAGGATAAAAATAATTAAGGAGATTTTCTTGTAATGAAGACTTGGGATAAACCCAGGAAATATGACAGTTAAAAGAATTCTGATATACAGATGATAAAGTTCCTCACTTAACTTGTATTCGGCCCTTTGGTAACACCCGGTGATAACTGTACGTTAACGATTGATGTATGCTAATGAAGGTTGTTTCATATTAGGGAAGCTTTTTAATATTTTTACACTTCCTGGTGTCAATGGAACACTTCAGCAGTATCAGTAGCTAGTCTAGAAACTTGAATATCTCATTAACGATCAAATATTGCCTTCTAAGACACAGTGTATCATCCTTTCTGCATCGTGTGTGACACAGTGATATCAGGTCATGGCGCTCTTTCTGTAGTCTTAAACATAATTCTTAAACCAATAAAATGTTTGCCTTGTATTGGATAATGTCAGTTCTTTTCCTCTAGAATCGGGAGAACAACTGGTGTTTACATATGCTATTTTTTTCTTATTTAATACTGTTAATTTCTGGATACAGTTAATGATAGCATATTTGGGGTGGATTGAATAAGGCAAATCTACCTACAATAGTCAACAAAAGGGAAGGAATAATCTGTATGTGTTCGTGGCAACTAATAAGGAACTATGAAACTTAAACCACAACAGGAGAGGCTTGGATCTGGCATTTAAAACAACGTGCCAGTGGTAGGAATAGTGAAACACTGCAGTGGAGGCTGCTCAGAGACACCGTTACTGGAGGCGCTTTTAAGACCAGATTACAGGAATGTTTGAAAAATTACATGTAATGGTGTCCTGCCTTGGAGTAGGACAGTAAACTAGGTGACCAATGAAGGTCCTTTTCACCCCTATGACTTTATGATAATGTAACTCTTGTAAAAAACCACGCTCACTGCTCTTCAAAAACCAGAAGGGCTTAACTGTATGGATAAATTTGCGCTACTTATTTTTCTAGTTATAATTAGTAAAGGTATTGAAGATGCAGTCTTCAACAATTCTGAAATTCTTTTTGTGGTATCACATGTGTGCTCACACAGTAAAATTATGTCTGAATGACACTTAAGACTCTCTGAAGTATCATATATTTTCAAATGACCTAGTTAAGATACTGATAATGACTGAAAAAGTAATCTCTCTCTAAGTTTTTAACTTGTTTTGTTGGTGTAAAGATAAAAGCAGTAAGTTTCACCATTTGCAGTTTCCTATCAAGCTTAACATCACTGAAGTTTCAAACTACTTAGCAAATGGGATATTTTATGTGACGGGAGGATTCTGGTTAGATAACAATGCTAAATAAGTATTCAAATTATATGCTGCGTGGGGCAGGAACTGTGAATGCTTTTCTTTCATTCTCCTTCCCCCTTCTGTATCACCATTGCTTTGGTAATTCATTTGCTCCCCTTGCATTCTTTCCCTCCTTTATTTCACATTTATGCCATTTCTTCAATTTGGTTTTCTCATCTGTCAGCAGAGGAAAACATTTTATGTGTGTCCTGATAGTTATTTTAGCATTAAATGGAACAGTTTAAAGGGTCTGCTAAGGAAGAAACATCTATATTGCTTAAATTGATGTCTGTAATCATTTGACTTTCAAATAACGTGACACGAAATGCAAATGGAGAAAGAAGAGAGTTGCCAGCTATTACGATGTGGTGTAGCAAATCTAGTAAATATAATCTATTATTAATCACGGTTATTGATTAGGATAAATCCCCTTCCTCCCTGAAATTCTCAGATAATGCATAATTCAGCACTCTTTGTAAACTAACAAATCAGCTTTTGTGGCACACAATAGCTGTGTACATCATCTTAAATATGAAATCATACCAACTGGATTTAAACCATTAATTAAGATTATATTTTTGTGATGTTTTAAGCATAAAATATAATATGACTCTAATTCTACGATATAGGTACCAGACCAGGCATCACTGCATGGCTTTTCCGTCAATATTCACAGAGTACAGCAGATTTTAGAGGAGGCTGCACGTTTACTGAAACTTCTCTGGAGAGTTTCCCTTCCACTGAAAGCTGTACACGGTACTACTCACGGCACTCAGGTACTACTATGTTTTGGTTTGGTTTGGGTTTTA
>VYZM01021686.1:4016-45070 GCA_013398915.1 Dromas ardeola
AAAAACCAAATGATGATTGGGTTTCCACATCACGTTTTAATTAAAAATTCTCACTGTTTAAGTAGTCCAGGGTCATGCATTGGAGTATAACTTGATAGTGTTTTTTTGACATGTCATACATTTTAATATTTGGAATTGTACTGTGCCATAAAATTTCTGATTTAAGAGGTGCATTTATTAATATAAGCATGCTAATTCCGATCATCCTTTATGATCACAGCAAACTGTTGATTCACAGCTTTCTGTAAACCTATTTCCCGTTTAAAGTGATACTGCCAAAGTTTAAAAAAGTTATTTTTTTTAAAAAGCTACCAGTTAATTGAACTATTTTAGAAGAGATGCGACTGTTGTGATATTGTGTTTCATTTTGTAATCCCATCCGCTGCTCAGGCCAGATATGCATTTTCTGGATGCAATCTGTTGGTTTCCAATGGTTTACTACATGGTGGGCTCTATCGACAAGTAGGTGAAATAACTGTTAGAAAACTTAACATTGTAGTGCCCAGTGGTTTGTTGTGTGTATCGTCATTGCATGTTTAAGTGTGTGTTGTACTTGAAGATGATCTTTTTGCATGCATGGTTTGTGTCTGTGTGCTATAATTTGGGATTTCAAAGTTCTGATTTATAAAGGTTATCGTTAGTGAAATGTCTGTCAGGGAACACAGGTTAATATCTTCAAAAACATAAGATTAACACCTCTTTAGGTGCATTAATATGTTTCTACAAATCGCCAGATTATAGCCCTGATTCTAGTCTCATTCTGTACTCAGTTACAATTTGTTTGGGTTTACTGACTAGGGTTTTGTAAAGATAGCTACAGAATGTAGACAATCTCAACTGTGTCCAACAGTCTTCATCTTCCGATACTTAAAATATCACCTACTCCTACATTTCTGTCTTCATCTCTGCTAATATATATATTTGCATACCTAGGTTTAGCAACATAGATTTAATGTAAAAATCGGGCAGAAACAAGAGAAGAGCAAGGTCTCATTAGCATTTGAGCAAACTCCTGTGTGTAGAGTGTCAACTTAAAGAAGAAAATTATTTGCTTCACTAAATACCTAAATTGAGTTGGGGGTACAAGCCCATAATACTCATTCCCCAGGTAGAAAACAGAAAATTTATTTCCTGTCCTGAATGAACATAATCTAGTTTTTCAATGAGAATTCTGGAGATTCGACGTTTTTCCATCTCAACCTGTTGTAACGAGGGCTTTAAAATGACTTATAGTAGTGATACAGTTACAGATTTACCTTGGCGATACCATTGTCGTCGTGAGATTTGCAAAGAATCTACAGAAATGTTTTTCACTTTCTACATTTCTTCCTCTAGACCAAAAAAGTGTCTTGGGTTGTTAATACCTACTACTTTCTTAGCTCTTAATTCCACAACAATTATAAAAAGAATTCATACCAACAGAATAATTGAATTGACTCAAAGTGTCCAAAGTAATTAATAACCCAAAGATATTAACCTGTTTTTATTAACGTGGAAAATTAAACTTCAATTAAATTTACTGAGTTTATTTTGAAAAGGAAATCGCTCCCTAAAGGTTTTTTGTTGATTTTAGAACTGAGTGCATAAAAAAAATTAAGTGTCTGGTCTTTGAAATAAGTGATTATACAGAGTTCTACAGTTTACAGTAATACTAGCATAAGCTTCTGCATCTTTTATGACAATACAATTGCTTTAATTCCTGGTGCAATAACCAATCATATTTTGTAGGGGTTTTTTTTGACATCTCTTTTCATGAATAACAATACCTTTAAAAAATATAGTTCATACTTATTCCCTGTGTTTTCCTAAACATGTTTTCAAATCATATGCAATTAATAGAAGTTAATCACCTTTAGCTAAGAACTACAATGTCAAATATGCAAAGTTTCCTTTCTTATTTAATAGGTATAGAATAAATTCCCAAAGTGCCAGCTACTACCTTTGAGTATCTAACATATTTGTCATTTGGTCACCTGACATGAAATGCCAACATCTTAGAGAGAAAATCACCAAAGGAATTAATCTCATTACCACTCGTTTTTGTTAGCAGTGGATGGCCTGCAGAAAAAATAGCTTTACCAAAATTCGTATCTGGGATGAACTTCATCAAAATATGTCATCAAGTAGTAGGTATCTGTTCTACAGGCTTCAGGCATAAATCATTTGCGATCTGTAACTGAAGAGACTTCACAGTTGTGAAGAAATCTATCCAGTATTAAGAAATCTATAGCTAGAAGTACCTGAGAACTAGAATTATAATACTTCTAAATTAGTATTTTTTAAATTCTCCACAAATTATCTGTATGTAACTGCTAAAATAAGAATAGCTGTTGAGCTTGTGAAACGTTGAAATGCGGAAAATCTGGGTATTTCAGAGTATGCTGCTGTTTTCAAGGATCAACTGAAAGACTGAAAATGCAGAAATACACATTACTTAGAGGAAGTTCAGAGTTCTGCTTGTGCACTGAAGTTGCTAGTGTAGATCATATAAAATACAGCCTTTCTTTTGCTGTAGTCAACCATTGGTGATATTGCAGTTTCAAAAAGAATTATATTTTGTATTTTTTTTTGGAAGACTGTCTATAAGATGTAAAATAAATACCACAAATTTGTAGAGGTTTCCTTACACAAAATTTCAAAATAAGTTATGTCAACTTAGGAACCTGAAAAGATCATCACTGAAAAGAAAAACTGTATCAGGACACTTAAGACAATTAATATTATAGATTGCCAAATGAAAAGCAATTGTAATGACAAAATGGCTTTTCACCTTGGAAGTAAACAGAATGATGCAAAAATTTAGTTTTCCAATTTCCCTTGGAAACCATGAAATTCACCCTTTCTTCTTATTTTCACTTAAAAATTGCTAGGTTCCTAGCAGTCTTTATCGTTACAGAAAAGTCCTTTCTAAACTCTTTGAGAAGTGCTTCATTTCTGTGGGAAATATTGTTAAAACAACTGAAACATGCTTCATTTTGGAAACAAAGCTATAAGAGGCATGATGAGAACTGTAAGTCAGGACTCTGTGAATGTTTTCTATGGTCAGGCTCCACAGGAAATACTGTCCAGCAAAGTGCAGAGTTTTACTGATGTACGGCTGCTCCTAAAAGCATCATGAGAACACTCCAACTCATAGATTAACCTAAAAAAGTAATGTATTGGATGTCCTGGTAGAACATTTATTAGCATTTTGAAACTGAATTATAGTTGTGGGAAAGAGCAACCCAGAGCATTTATTTGGGTCTGTTTATTGCCAAAAGAAACTGCAATGAAGCAAGTTGTTGCAGCATGTAAGGACATACTGTCTTTCCAAGTAATCGTTAAAGGCTTATAAAAAGCTGAAATAAATTATCATTTTAGCAAAAGGAGAGGCACTGTAACAACCTACTGAAGTTCATTCTGTATGACTACAATGAAAATAATTATTCATATTCTATCAATTAATTGAGATGATATACGTGGTGTAGATTATATTAGATGTGATGATATGTACATGGAGATGAAGGGAACCAGCAACTCACCCTGTGATCTGCAAATTCCAACCATCTCTAACCTTTTAAGTGTTCCATCTTTAAGTTGCTTGTTTCTTTCTCCCTCTTTCTCTTCACAAAAGCCTAGATGACTTATTAAGATGTGGGGTCACCTTTGCAGCTAATATGGTGGTGGTCGACAAAGAAAGTACAATGAGTGCTGAGGAAGACTACATGGCAGATGCTAAGACTATTGTAAATGTTCAAACACTGTTTAGGTAAGGCATATTTGCGATCTCTCTATACATCCTCATTAATTGTGAAATACTTAATGCCTTTTGTACTTAAATAAAAAATTATATTTTTTTTTTCCTTATTCTACTTAAGTTTTCCCTTATATGAATTTGTGTGTTATGTGGACGAACTTTTTCCCACCTTGCTTAGCAATACGCTCAGAATCCTGAAGTATTCTCTTGAAATCTCAGATTAAATTCCAGGCATCCCAAAACTGAATGATCATTTTAAAAGTCAACTGTCAGGTTTGCAGGAAGGAAAAAAGGAAAAGAAAGCTACTCTTGAAGACTTAGGACCAAAGATAGTTGAGAAAAGAAATTTTTCCTCGGTGCAGCAGTCTTTCACAGTAATGCTAAAGCCAGTATGAAAGGCAGATCCTTCTAATGCTAAAAAGTAAGCAGTGCATCACTATGAAGTTAGTAGGAAGTGTTCACATTTTGAATATTTAGTTTTGAACAAAAATTAGGTTTTCAGGCACATGTATGCAACATTACATATGACAACAGCATTCTAAGGGTCATGAAGGAATAAATGAATACAGAGTGAAAAAATTAGCAGTGTAGAAAAGAGGCTGAGAAAGTAGTGCTGTGATAAAGAGCTAAACACACTGAGATTTCCTGTTCATTTGAGAACCTCTTCTGATTAAAGCCTCACTTCGTGTTAAATATATTGATTCAACAAGACCTCATTAAGGGTTGTGGACAGGCCTGAAAAGATGGTGTAAGTGTGCTGCAGTACTCTTTGGCCTGGGTTGCCAGTTTTCATATACCTGATCTGACATTATCCCCTGATTTACATAAATTAATAATCTTGCTTTGCCAGAAGAGTGTGTCCCCCTCACACCTTAGAAGACAGATACATTGTTTATAAAGACTGAGTTATTAGCACCTTTAAGGCTAGAAACTGTTCCATACCAATTAAAACTGTGACACAACACTAGCTTTTCTGACTTAATTATAGTTAAAAGGAGTAAAGAAGTGTGACTCAAATGGTCACACTGACTAAGAAAGGAAATCTTTAATCCTTTGGATGGGAAAGAACAAGTTAGCTTAGTTTAAACGTACAAGGAGAAATTACTAGTTTTGTACTGTGTCCTAGAGATGCTTTTCACTTTTTAATACGAAATATGAAGCCATAGATTGAGTCCCTATTGACAGTTGGAAGTCCATCTCAGAAAAATAGTGGGTTTCCTCAGGCAGTAGGTCTGTACTAAAAGGAATGTTTAGGTTTACTCTTGCTTTCTATTAATTAATGGCTTTAAATGTTGGGGTTTGGGAGGCCCTGTTCTTAACTTGTTGTTAGCTAACATCTCGAAGGCTATGTTTCAAATACTGCAAGAAGCCTATTGACAGCAGTACACCTAATAAGTCAATAGTTTGGCTGGTATCTAGTAGTCAGCACCAATTTATAGAGAAACCAAATGAGGTGTTATGATGGCATTACACTTGGTTTATCTTTTTGTTTCAGGAAAGAACTGAACTTATCTCTTGCTTGTCTGATTCACAAATACCAGTTCAACAGCAACTCATGTCTTCCATCAGGCTGATTCGATTCGGGGTTTCTCCACCCCATCCAGTCCTTTTTTACCAGAATGGGACAGAAAAGAGGGATCTTTGCACAGAAGTAGCCTCACACCCAGGGCAAGAGGCAATCTGGCCTGGACTACCTGGGAAGTCATTTCCCCTATTTCCACTAAAAGGCACTCATAGTAAATACAAATTTTACCAATACCAGGTTTGAAACTGATTTTCTAATATAAATCAGTTTTCATATCTTGGTGAAAAACTAAACCCATCTTTAACCAAAACCTAGTAACCTGCATTTTTTTCCTGTAAATTGTGTATATTTTATCATCGGCTTTTAATTTCCTGTTACTCGTAATTCTGAATGTTATATTGTTAGTTGTCAAATATGAATGTCTGTTCTTTAATAGAGCAATACAAGAAAATTTCCAGCCAGCAGAAGCTTAAGTAATTCTATGCTACGTGATACAGAATTAATGCACAGGAAATGTATTCTCCTTCCTCAGAACTTTAACATATTTGTTAAGCTACCGAATAAATACAAGTTCATACCCATAAACGTGATATTACCAGAATTTTTTTCATTTTTCATGAGCACTTCACAGGTTTTTATAACACATAGCATACAAGTGAAGGTGTACCACAGTTGTATCTCAAGGGTGTAGTTATCATGTATTTAATATACGTATGTAGACTCTATTCCCTAAGTGCTTAGTCTTTAGAAGGACATGAGTAGACTTTGTGTAACAATACTGCACCACTCAGAGTTTGTATCAAAGTCTGACTTGTAAGAGCTAAAAAGGTACAGAAATTGCTGAGCATGCACAATGCTTTTCAAACTACAGTGCACACAAATGGTCATTGTTAAGCGATTCACATTCTCACCCAGTTTTCCAAGTCCATTTTTCCTTATATGATCACATTTAATACTTGGTTATTCACAGGGACATGATAACTGCTAACATAAGAACGGCTGGCATTTCTACCATCACATGATCATATGTTCAGAACATGTTTGGGATCACATGGTCATCACCAGTCTACATGGTGGCATCAGACCTAGGAAACTATATTGCAATAATATGACATTGACATGTACTGGCAGATAGTTTTGACATACGTTTCCCCACATTTAGGCTCTGCTTGAATTGCCATTTCAGTGAAGTTCCTCCCTACAAAAGTGAGGGAAAGAGACTAAAGACTTGCAAAAAGGTACATTGGATTCCATTTGACACTAACTTACTAAATCCAGCTTTCAAGAAACCCACTTTAATTTTTATCTGAATGAAACAGAAGACACATTAATGATGTCATTAGTACTACAATTATCTCTTGTCACCTGTAGATAAGTGCTTTCAGGATCAGCAGAACAGATTACAAATGCACATCTCATTTTCTGACACTAATCTGTAGAGGAAATACTCAAATAATAATCGATTCCAAGTTGTTTAGTATTTGCATAGCATAAACCACAAATTTCTTTCTAGTTCTTAGAGCCCTGAGGGCTGGGGAAGGGCTCTTTAGTCTGCTTCACGAAAATCTGTGTAATTCAGCCAAATGAGAGTTAAACTTTCTTCACTGGTTTTTATTATTGGAAGCCTGCATTAATGTTAACGTATAAATATTTTGTGTGTGTAAGTATTTCAAAGTGAGAACATAAGTATACATAAGCATACAATTCTGTGATTCTGTGATTTTCTCAGCAGCTCCCAAGAAGTGTCAATTTTCATCTGTGGTGTTCAGTCTCTGGACACAGAGCATACAAACAGAACTAGAAAAAAAAATTAAAAAAAAATCAAATGGACAGTTCTAATAAAATGGTAGTTTACATGCAACCAGATACTAAATACAGGCTATATAGTTTTGCGCTTTTTGTTGTTTCCTACAGATTTGTGTCATTTCAGAAATTATGAAACTAAATCTCTGTTAATGAAATTAAGTGGTTCCTTTCTAGCATTAAAATGTTTTATAAGCTCAACCTTTGACTGCATGTTTGTTGCTTTGTGAATTCTACAGAGAATGTTCTGTAGTTTCTTCTGCTATTATACCGGCATTTCCTTGTGTCAAAAAAACACCACAGGTTTCAGGCACTTCATTAAAAACATGGACATGAGCACAAGCTATAGCATTATGTAAAGCCTTACATTTGTGAACTGTTATAATTAGAGGCATAACTGTTACATTCTTTTAAAATACAGGTTGTTCTCAAGCCTAAGCATTATTACAGAACTAACTCACCCAGCCAATATGAGATTCATGCAGTTCAGAGCCAAAGACTGCTATTCTCTTGCTCTATCCAAATTAGAAAAGGTAAGTAGATTTGCCTCCCTCTGCCCCCAATTTAAATGTGATAATTTTAACACTTTTTCTGATTTTCTAACAATGCTTTCAAAACAAGGGGAAACAGCGAAATGATTTTATGGTTGCAGAGCTAATGTAAAAGATTATTTTTTCCAAATTCTACCCTCATTTAAGAATGAAGTTAGACTTGAGTTCCATCACTTTACAATATAATATTAATCCACCAACCCTCTGGACAGAGGTGTACATGGAATTTGCTCAAGGAAAATTGGATATTTTTGGATAACAGAATATTGAAAGTTAATATGGTTTTCCAAGAGGCTGCCACAGGCAATTAATGTGGAAAATATTTTAATTGACTAACACTTTTATTATTATGCGTTTTTTATTCCACTTTACTTTAAAGGCACTATAATTACATATTCTTTATGGACACTATAATTACACATTCTATGTTCCATGTATCTGTATGGGGTGTTTGCATTACTGTGACAGTTTGAGAACAGAGGGCTGGAGTACCTTTCCTATGAAGGCAGGCTGAGAGTTGGGATTGTTCAACCTAGAAAGTACGGCCTTCCAGTACTTAAAGGGGGCCTACAGGAGAGATGGGGAGGGACTCTTTATCAGGGAGTGTAGTGATAGGACAAGGACTAATGATTTTAAACTGAAAGAGGGTAGATTTAGATTAGATATTAGGAAGAAATTCTTTACTAAGAGGGTACTGAGACACTGGAGAAGTGTCTCCACGCGGAGAAGTTGTTGAGGCCCCATCCCTGGAAGTGTTCAAGGCCAGGTTGGATGGGGCTTTGAGCAACCTGGTCTAGTGGGAGGTGTCCCTGCCCAGGGCAGGGGGCTTGGTACTAGATGATCTTCAAGTTCCCTTCCAACCCAAACCATTCCATGATAACAGCAATTGTTCTCGTTGAAGTGCAGTCCTAGTGACCATAAGGATAGTAACACTACTTAAATGCTAGATAAGACTTTCATATTCTATATATTCTAGTGCACGTCTTGGCATTTTCAAGCTGTGGAACAGGGAGGCCAGATGGAGATAAGTTTAGTTTAATTTGCCTGTCCAAAATGCTATTGCTAAAACGTTAGATGGAACATACGAAGCAACATTGTGCATCTGCCTTACTTGGTAAATTCAAGGACAGTCCTCTTTTTCACAGATCTTCTTTGGTGATCTGACCCACCTATCTCTGCAGTCCACAAAACTTAACAGTATCACCTTCATGATCTTTCAGGCCATTTTCTGAGTTTATGAGAGTAAGACAAATAATATCACCGTGCCAGTCTTCAAGAACAGAGATCTTTGACTCCAGTCATCTCTTTTTCCCCTTGCTAGCAATCTAGATATTATTGCTAGGTTCTTTGATGTAGCCTCCCAATCTCTTCACCTCAGATATATTACATATCTTAGGAAATTTGAATTCATACTAAAATCATTATCCTTATACACAATTAGCATATAATTTCCATTTCCTAGCTGTAGGGTAAATTTCTTAGATTTTTGTATTTCAGATATTTCACTGAATTTCAGATATTTCACTATTTACTGTATAATGTTCACATCGTTAATTGTAACATATATTTAATGGAAAAAGGCCTTTTCATACACGTTTATCTTCACAGGCCAACTCCCAGTTTCTTACACAAGAATCGAATTCTGCAAAAATTCCGCCTGTCTAGATGAGATAGGATTCGTATTGGAAGTCAATCTTTTACTCAGTTGACTATCATGCTTACATTTTGACCACAAGATATAAATATCTGGGTGATCTTTTGTGATTTGTTGACCTTTGCCTGAAATACAACAAAGGCCTAGTCTTATTTAGGTGGTATTTTGATAAATACATAAAATGGAGAACTGTGAGGAAGCTAGATAAAAGTTGTTACACAGAGAGAGGAGCAGTTTGCAGTGGGAGGCACATCTTCATTTGGATTACGCCACTATCCATTAAGATTTGCACCTGTGGTTCCTACATTTTATCACTCCCTCCCTCAATGGTAACTTCATGAAGAATAAGCTAGAACTGGCTGGAATCATGCATTGACAGTTATTCAGGGCAACAAGTGCCAACAGCTGGATAGCGCCTTCAAGACTATCTTCCAGCCTAATTTAGTTCCTTGGCATACTATAACCAACAGCAGAATACTAACAGCTTTCCCAGTATGTGGTGTCTACAGTTGCTTCTGGAATACTCTGTGGGCTGTAGCTTGTCTACTTCAATGCAGCGAAACCAGGGTTTTTATCTTTCTTGCTTTACATCAGCTCCTTCATTTTTCCAGCAAAGGTTCTGGAAATCATTAGAAATATTATAACTTCTTCCCTATCATTTTTAATTTATTGTACAAATGTAAAGTTGTGAATATAGGTTGGAAGCTGAACAGCTAATTAACTTCCTATCCAAACTATGCTGTGCTGAAATAGAGGTAGATAAATTTTCTTAAAGAAAGAACATTTTCTTCGTTGCTGTTGAAGTTGCCTGCTGTTGGTATTTCCCACTCATTTCATCTTAACATTTGCAGGGAGCACTTCACAGGTGGTGCTGTCGTTCATTTGATGTTTCAGAACTCCCTCATGCAAAATAAAAGGCGATTAAAAACTCGAGTAAAAATTGTCTTATGCAGTCAAATGTACAGTTGATTGTTATGTCTGCATTAAGCACGTCGTTTTCAGAAAGACCAAAAAAGACAGGCAAGTTGCCTTCAGGTACCTCTGAAACACACATGCAAAATTGACTTTTCAACCTAATGGACTGTAGAAGAAAGATAGGCAAATCAGAAGTCCATCTGTTGTTTCAGCTGCAACTTTCCTCATTTTAGAGACAAATAAATCTGAACACCAAACTTAGCACTGACATAGGAGAAAGCAATGGCCCTTACAAAACAGAGAAAAGGAAAAACAAAACATCCATGGTCTAAACTTAAACCTTATATTCTCCATATGTCTTGGATAAGAAAAAATGAGGTAACCACTCTCTTTCTTGAAAGAAAGGGTTTGGAATGTCTTGCATAAGATTCACACTTTAGTTTTCTATGATTTTTTAATATTTTTTTTTCCTAAGTAAATATTGCAGGTGTTAACTGAAGGATAAAAATTCTAAACCTTTAAATGATCATTTTAAAATATGTGGAAACTCCTTTATCTTTTAATCAAACCAATACTGTGATTTTCTATCTTCCACAGGAATAAGCTCTAACATGTTAGATGAGCAGAAACCTATCTGGGATGTCCCAGTATATTTACAGTGATATACACAAAGCCAGGCTGCTTTTTTTTTTACTTCAATTAAGGATAGGGCATGCATGCTGTCTTCGTTTGTTTTTAATATTGTTCACGTTTCAAGGAGATTTGAAGTAACATTAAGTAATAGCAAACAGTAAAGAGGTATGGTTTATAAAAAATAGATTGTTATCTCTTAATAGGTATAAGTCTTATTTTAGATGGATCTCTAATGATTTACATCAGCTACAATTCTAAAATTGTATAGATAATTAGCATACACATTTCGCTGTTGAATTGGCAGGTTTTTAGAAAGCTGTTCCAGATCAACAACAGAAAATGAATCTCTTTGTACCAAAAAGGTAGAACAGAAGCAATTAAGAACACATAGTCCAAAATATTGTAAACTCTTCCAGAGGTGAAGTGTTATCAATCCAAAATCTCTTATGTCAAGAAAAGAACTGTAAAGAGGTTTCCATCCCCACATTTCTGATTAGTCTTATATCTGACATGGGCAACAACCGCCATTTACCAAAACTAATAGTGCACTGACTGTTGCCTGTAATAAGCCACTACCTCTGCCACCCTTATATGTTCTTGCATGACCGCCAGCCCCCCTCCTATATGCTTGTATGTTAATTACAGCAAATTTGCATTGTTTCTACACAACAGTTACAGCCTACGATGGCAGTTCCCATATTATTATTTATGTCAGAGGAGAATACATTAAATGAAGATGGGCCCTAGGTCTCTTTCAGCCACTGACAGAGTGGCCAAAACAGGGCTTCAGGTTAGTTTAGGGTTGGTACTTTGTTATTGGTATCATAGAATTAACTGCTATGAAGGAATAGGTATTTATTAAGAAATAGTAAAAAGATAAAGCCATGATAAAGAACCTTTAAAAGGATTTGATAAAAATATAAATTGAGGTAGAAAAGAGGGAAATAAACTGAAAAGTTTATGAACTTGACCTTCTGGGCAGATATTCTCTGGTATTCTTACAATATGCAAACCCAAAAGGAAGTAATTAATTAACTTTGAATTAAATGGCCTATATGTAGGATACATATGCTAAGAACTCAAAAACACAACTGCACACCTTTTATTACTTAGCAAGAAAGCAGTAAAAGTAAAAATCCTGAACTTCATGACTTGAGCAAGGCCACAAACATAGGAAGACTGAGGATGAAGTACAGATCTCCATCTATTATTAGCAGTGTCTTAAAACATCATCCATATAGGTGAGGTTGTACAGGATGCACTCATGCTATGATCTTTTATTTATGTTCCTAGAAATGATCTATGATTTTCTTTAAGTAGTTTTATCACCTTCCTCATTAATTTCAAAACATGTCAGGGAAGGAGTTGCTGAGCATCACACTTACTGTGAAATAAAACTGCTGGGACACTGGCACATTTCTGGCTTCTACGTCCACAGTATTCTCTGGGAAGTGAATAAATCAGCAAGTAATAAAGCAGAACTCAATGCAAAGGGCCCGAGTAAAAACTGTATTTCTCACAAGTCTCTTTTAAGCAAGACTAAAGCAAAAACAAGCCTGTAATAAGAGATGGGAGGAAACAATATAAGAAATATAAAATAAAGGGGGAGACTAAATTTCTAAGCTTCCATTTTAAAATTAAACAAATAGTAACATCCTTATGTTTATCATAGAATTTTGGGTATAGAATCAAATTATTCCCCAGATATCTCCTGCCTTATCCCACCTTTCTTGGCACAAAACCAGAATGTGCTGCATATTTCTCTAAACAGATGAAAGGATAAACATAATACCTGAGTGACATAATAGGAGGATAGTCACTTCACAACCAGTTCCCTATAAAATATGTTATGGCATGAATCTAAAAGGATTTAGAATGATAGAATTGCCTAGGTTGGAAGAGACCTTTCAGATCATCTATTAAACAAAATCTTTCAACCTAAAAAACTCTTAAGTACTCGACAAAAATGCTACATATTTGTAGAAAGAAACTATATTCAGAGTAAAGGGTTTTTACACTTTTGACCTCTTTCAAGTTAATATCAATTTGATGTTTTTATTATAGTCCTTCCAAAACGAGCACTAAAAGTATTTTCTATTTTTTAATTTCTTAACAGAAAGAGCGGGAGAAGGGATCTAATCTGGCATTTATGTTTCGACTGCCCTTCGCTGCTGGCAGGGTTTTCAGCATCAGTATGTTGGATACGCTGCTTTATCAGGTACTATGAACAATAATGTGACTTATCTTAACTCACACATGTATTGTTACCACCTATTTTATTGTACTTAATTGTTAGATGACCTGTTTTCCTACATTAGTATGCCTGTCTGTACCAGGAACAATCAAAGGTAAAAGATAATGGAGCATGTTCAACATGACAGTACTAGCTCAGTTATCAATCCAGAAACCCTGTTCTTGCACAAATGCTGTTGTTAAACAATATCTACTGTTTGTGAACCTCTCCACACTCAAATAAGCAGGACAGTTTGTATAAGGCCTACATAAAATACAGATTATACAGACTAATAACGCTTGTACTCTGCGACAAAAAGGCAGTGCCCATTCCCACAAAATAGTGCCTCTAATGATGAAAATCAACAGAATTATGAGTAATTATTTGCATTTGCTGATAGAGACCTCAATTACTTTATTGGGTCCTGTCCTCTTACTCATGTTGACTAGACCTCCAGATGACCAGTTCTCATATCTTCAAGTAACCCATTCTTATCCTAACAAGACATGTATGCGGTGGTTACAAAGAGACAGTGGGGCAAGAAAAGGCAGCACTGAACTGCCCAGGAATCCAGGATGGAACTCCTCATGCGAAAAGTGATGACAGTCAGTGGGGATAAGGGAAGGGCAACAGCTGAAGAAACAATATATCAGAAAATACAGGGTCAGGACAAATGAAGGTAGTAGTTGCTGGTTTCAGGGTGGAAAACCAGGAGAATATTGCTCTTGCTGCTCAGCAATGACCACCTTTCTGCCCACCCTGATACACTGAGATGCCCAAGCAGCAGCCCTGGCACTAGCCTTCAAGGATCTAGCTACAGAGAATAAGCAGCAACACCACCATGGCTTATGCAGTCTGCTCACCTAAGCAGCCACCTACTTTGCCTATACCTAGAGGTAGCCTGTGGATGCTTTTGTATTCAGGCACTAAACGTTCTTTCAGGAAAATTATTTTACTTGGTAATTTGATGCATGAAAGGTGTTCTTTCATCTCTATTCTACTTCCAAATAAATTCCCTGAAGGCAAATTCAATGTAAATAGAAAAATTCCTGGAGCTAAGCTTTTCTCAAAAAATCATATATATATGAAACGGTCATGTATATGGGCAGGTACCAAAAGCAGACAAGCCAACTCATGTAAAGTCATTTATCAAATTCTAGATGTTTTAAAAATAAATGTATATGCTTATAAAACATGATTTTAATCACGTTGCAGAATATCAACATCATGTATGGCAATTTTTTTTTAAAAAGTAGATTAAGACACCTATAGAGAAACAGACCTGTCATCATCAACAACTACTGACAGCACATAAGTAACTTCAATATTTTATACTTGCTCCTAGACGTGATCAGTCATGCTATGACTTGACAGAATAAAACCATTCACCAGAAAGTGCTTAAAACAAAAAAACCCACACACACTCATTCTCACTCAAATTTCACCCATTCTTTCTTTGAACTTCTACCGCGCAGGTGAACTGTCATTTTTCTAGAATTATCTTTCTTATTCCAAGTTAAAAATACCATGACAGCAAGTTCTCTCTGTTCTTTTTCGTGGTCCCATCCTTTTCTGTATGACATCTTTTTCTTCTGCATACAAGGAACAGAATAAATGACATAGGAAACAGTGGGGTTCATCTGGTGCTTCCTATTTTAGGCCAAAAGAAAAGCCTTTGAATTATCTTTAGGATACTGACTGAAAAATGAAAACTTGGTCTAGCAAATCCTTGTGAATACATTTGTTAATCTAATGATAATTCCATAGCATAAATGATGCAGTCAAGATAACAAATAAGTGAACGTTACAAAAAATTCTGTTCTTTTCAAGATGCTCATTGGCATTTACCCTGTCACAACTGGAAAATTACCAGTGTAATGATTAAAATAGTTAAATCACTATGTATCAAATTAAATCTGTCTAGCTTCTGAGCTTAAACGAAGTCAGATGCTATAATTCTAGAGGATGTATGTAACACTTTTGTAAGGTATTTCTTTATTAAAACCTATTTGCTAGCTCCATATTTGCATTAAACCAAAAGAGCTAATTGCAAGTTGTGTTCCCACAAGGAGTGATAGCCTGCCTTGAATGCTGCCCTACTACACCTAAGAAGAGGTGGCAATGAACAGTCCTACCACAGTTAGCAGAGCACCCACATGGCCCTCTGATTCCAGCAGCTCAACTCATAAGGAGGAAAAATATTTGCTATTTTAGCTGATCTAATGTCTGTTCCCAGTCTTAGCCTACACTTCTACATTTAGCTTAATTTCTACCTTTTAACCAATCAGCAAAACAATTCTCTTAGCAGAGCAACAAGCCTGACCTGAGATAAGGCAGATCAACTCTTAAAAAAAGAGATGGATTGGCGAAGGTAAATGACTTGTTTGAATTAAAGTAATAGCAGTCTCACGTTAGTATTACCAGCAACTCAGTACTGCAGACCCATCTAACATACAACAGCTTTTCTTCTGCACAGATTTCATTATTATAATTTCAAACCTAAAAAGGCTAACACCTTACTTCCATTGTTCTTACTTCTACATTCACCTTTGCTTTCATGGTGCCTTATTGTGCCTTAGTCTCTTTGAATCCTGTATGTACATTGTATGCATATGCAGAACCAAATAAGAAAACTTACTTTATGTAAGTAGATTCAGCGCAAAGAAAAGGATAGCTATTTCTATGGTGATTAAAATACTTAAAAGATAGATTGATTGCAAACACAGATGTGCAATTTCTTTGAAATTCACCCATGGTACTAATTGTTACCTGCTCATCTGTTCATTAGAGCTTTTTTCTTTCTTTTCTGTCTCTCCTGTTGCAGTCATTTGTGAAAGATTATATGATTTCTATCACAAGACTTCTACTGGGACTTGATACCACACCAGGATCTGGGTTTCTTTGTTCTGTAAGTTATTAAAAAATAAATAAATTATTACATAGGACCAGAGAAGATTCTGTACTGTCTGCAAAATACCTCTACTTTCTTTGTATAGCGCATCCTTTTGTGAAAGTCCAGGAAAGGCCGTCTGTTCCCTTTTTCACCAGGCAAAGGCAAGAAAATTAGATAGAAAACATACTCATTTTTGGTTACTTCCATAGCAAAAAACATCCCCCCCCAAGAAAACACAATACGTTCTATAAAGCACAAAGGAAAATAGGAAAGACAGGAAAACACAAGAAAACACAAGAAAAGTACATTTTATATGAAACAGCAACGGCAGCTCATCAACCAATTCCAAAAATTAAGTATATAAAAACCAGGAAGCACTACCTATATTGTACAGCCTGGCTAGCACTTACACACAATGCTATTTCACAACACCCATTTCCATCATAAGCAATAAAGGGCAGAACTGGATTTTACATCATGTTAAGATGTATTAAATGGCTTTAGAATAGGTGTCAAAGTTCAAAAGTCACCTTGTTATTATGTATGTCAATATTCTCCAATGTAGAGTTTATTTAATTTTTATATGTATATACACAGACATAAAAATAAAACCATAAAAATTTATTTTTTATTAAAAATAAACCCCACCTTTCTGTTTTCCTCCCACACCCATCACATCCCAGGTGGCAAACAGATGAACAGAAGTTGAATTATTTACCAGTTGCTTCCTGGGGAACTATAGAGAATTGCAGGATGTTGTTCTCAAAAAGGAAGTTATTAGTGATGGTTTAAGAAAGTTGCTTACATAAAAAACAATTATGGATTTATTGGTCAGTCATTATGCTTTATTACAGTGAATGCAAGACAGTTGAATCGCTGAAAAGGGGCTCACGTATCTTGAAGTAAAGCTAGTGTAATAGTAACGAAATACTTGAGATTAATTTAAGACTTTCTTATGCCATTTATGCTTAGTGTATTACTTTTCCCCCATTCCCTTCTCCCCAGATATTCAGCCAGCAGTCTAGCGAACAGTTATCTGGCTGCATTTAAAATACTTGCGCTTTCTTCAGTCCATCCATCACCAGTTTCTTACTGCTGTCAATATTTAATTCATTATTTTATATTTTAGTCAGATATGAGCAGTGGATGAAGGATGCCATGTGAGTTTTTAAGTAATTTTAAAACAAGAACAGAAGTAATTTCATAAGACTGAAATATTTGCACTGCAATGTCTCCAAAATAGGGAGAGACCAAAAACAGTGTCTACAAACCCAATAGAAGTTGCAGATTTGTTGTGGAGCAAAGATGCAATACTACAATATTATCACCACCAGCTAGTGTTTGGTTTTAAAATTTTTTCTAGAGTAGTATAGTGAATAAGTGATAAGCCCTCAAGAGTTAAAAGTCCTCCTTCCTATTATTATTTGTTCAGATGAAAATCACAGAAGAGGATCTATGGATTAGGACATATGCCAGACTATATCAGAAACTTTGTTCTTCTACAGGAGACATTCCAATTGGAGTCTATAGGACAGAATCCCAAAAGCTTACAACATCCGAGGTATGTCGGTTTACTATACTTTTCTTTGGACTTGGTTACAGAGTATACAACATTCTTTGGCCCTCATAAGAATGGGAAACACTTACTTAAAGAATACTGTGAATGCCGTCGCTGCAAACGCACAGAATTGCAGTAACGCACTGAAGGTCCTTCTCTGCTGACATGTATATGGTCACATTAACTCAGGGCTCACGTTCAGCCCCAGACTTCATGAATACCCAGTCTACATACTGATTTTCATTCCTGTGCTGACCTACAGGGAACTGACTGGTTGAAAACAAGGGGCAGGTCTGGTGCAGATAGGACAGGCTAGGATAGTTAGCTCTAGTCCAAACGGGCATGTGGTGACTAGTGGCAGTATCCATTACAGGTCCTGTATCAGGTGTGACAAGAATGTCAGCAGTATATATCAAAACCCGTGGCATTTCAGTATTCACGTGAATTCCTAATGAGAAATGAGCAACAAGAGAATAAATTAATGTTATTGAAAGTATTGTGGGATTTCTCTAAATTTAGCTGCCAAACATTGGTAATTTTTTGTATATACGTATGTATGTGTCTGCCATACAAATGTATACATTTCTCTCTATATATATACAAAGAATGACAAAAATGTTTTTTCCTGACTATTTAACATATATTTTTTTGTTTGTGCTGCTTTTATTTGTCATGTATAAGCCATTTGTTTACATGACCATTAATACTGCCATCTCATTAAACCATGACTCAAATACAGCTCTAAAATGCAAGCAAACAACTTTCTCCTTTCTTCTCAAATACTCAGACATAGTTACTGATTTCCAAGACAGAAAATTTGTATTTTTCTCTTCCATACAATCATAGAATCATAGAATCGTAGGGTTGGAAGGGACCTCTGGAGATCATCTAGTCCAACCCCCCTGCCAGAACAGGGCCACCTTAGAGCAGGTTGCACAGGAATGTTATAAAACATTAAGCCATGTAATGCTTAACCTCAAGATTTATCTTGAAGGAAGTACAAACATTCAGTTAAAATTAATTTAAAAGTAAGGGTTACAGAAAGCTTTGCAAGGTTCCACCAGGTTCACTGCTGTCTCTCTCTGTGGGCCAACAAAACATCTACAGGTGGGTTTTACAGCTTAGCCAGTGGACTGTGCCACTGCAATAATGTCAGCTGATTTTTTTAAATATAGCAGCATTAACATAATCCATCAAAATAATTCCTTGGAGAATAATATAGGCAGCATCACTGCTAATATGAAAAATGTCTGTCATAGCTTTCAACAAAACAGAGGATACGCCAGGTTCTAAGAATTCATTAAATAAGGATAAGTAAGATAAAATTAATGGCAGGGCTTCATTCTCACATTGACAGCTGCCTATTTAATTTCAGGTCCAAAAAAGAGAATCAAGAACAGTTTAACTGTGAGCATACAACCTACTGTGAAGAATGCATTTTGGTGGCCTGTTTTTTCCCTTTCTGCATTTTATAGAATCATAGAATTGCCTAGGTTGGAAGGGACCTTTCAGATCATCTAGTCCAACCATCAGCCTAACTCTTTTGTCAGAGTTACATGCTTTCACGTGACAAAAGAGTTCACGTGCTTTCAAACACAGAGGCTGACTGGCAAACAGCATCTGTACAGGGCAGGGCTAACTATGAGAGTAACATTTGTCTTTTCTACATGAATATTTTTTTTGGTGGGGGTTGGGGGGTAAGCGTACACACTCAAATAAGTCTTTTGAGGCAAGCTTAACTGACAAATTAAAGATCTTTCAAATGTTTTTCTGAAAACAAGGTTTGGGACCGTCAGCCACTTAACTCTAAACTCACAATTTTACCAGAACATTGGGAACCTCTGGAGCCTGTCCACACGCAGCTGCTCAAGTGGTTGACCAGACCAGGCCCAGATTTAGTTTAGTGATTGATTATAAGCAATTTCTTAAAACATTCAGACACTGAAACTAGCCTGGAAACCACTGTCCAGTAGATACGAGGAGTTCTACTATTACTTCCTGCCAGCATTCACAGAGATGCTGAAAGCTGTAATCTTTCTGCAAAGCAGTTCTTTTGAAGTTAAAGGAATTTTCAACTAATTACACTAATAAAATAATACTAGCGTGGGCTATCATTTTAGCTTTTCAGTATATTAAGCCAGAAACAACTTGAAAATATTGTTGGATGAATCTTTAAAATGAAAGGTTAGAGAAATGTAAATTGCTATTTTTCTCAGGAATTATGGACTTCTAACCATAATCTGAAGGTTTCCAGTTTAGAGAACCTCCAATGTGTATATCAATTTGAGTTTAAACAGACATATGAAACTTAATTTGTATTGCACACATCTGTAAACTGTCAGTTAATCGTTAACTTGAGTCACAAGAACAAAATATGCCAATATTAATGTTTTTATATGTATGATTTCTCCTTTGACAACTCCTTTTTTGTGCTATGCAAGTGAGAAGGCCTCATTTCACTCTGACAGATAAAAAAAATTCCTTTAAAAAGAAAGCAAGTTTTCAGTGATCTAGTTCCTGAATAACAAGGAAATCTAGCCTGCCTCTCAATGGTCTGCAGCTATGACTCAAACCGTTTCCATTTCATAAAAAGAAAAAAAAAAGAGACATGAAGTCTTCCTTATTACCTGTGTAGCTGATTTTCTGTGGTTCCTGTTAAACAGTCCATGTTTGTTTCTTTAGATTCACTTCTGTTTAAATTGTCTTGTTTTCTTTTTCCCCTTCCTTTGTCAGTCACGAGAAATGGCTTCACAAGTAAGTATTTGCATATTGTCTGCCTGTTTCTGGGTGTCGTGCCTTAAGCCCGGTAGGCAGTAAGCACCACGCAGCCACTCGCTCATCTCCCCCCACTGGGATGGGGGGGAGAACTGGGTAAAAGTGAGACAACTCGGGGGTTGAGATGAAGACAGTGCAATAGGTAAAGCAAAAGCTGTGTGTGCAAGCAAAGCAAGATAAGGAATTCACTGACTGCTTCCCATCAGCAGGCAGGTGTGTAGCCATTTCCAGGAAAGCAGGGCTCCATCACGCATACTTGGGAAGACAAATGCCATAACTCCGCAAGTCCCCCCATTCCTTCAGCTTCCTCCAGCTTGTATTGCTGAACACAGTGCCACACGGTATGGGATGTCCCTTTGGACAGTAGGCATCAGCTGCCCTGGCTGTGTTCCCTTCCCAACCTCTTGTGCACCCCCGGCCTCTTCACCAGCAGGGCACTGAGAGAAGCAGAAAAGGCCTTGACACTGTGTAGGCACTGCTCAGCAACAACTGAAACATCCCTGGGTTATCAACACCATTTTCATCACAAATCCAAAACTTACCCCCATATAAGCTACTACAAAGAAATTTAACTCAAACCCAGCCAAAAATGGTACACTGGGTTAAACCCCGGGACTGAAATCCTTACAAGAAATGGAACTATGCAATGGATTATCCTTGAGTAAATAAAGCAACGTTGTTGTGAACACAAAAATCCTATTAAAAATCTGAAAGCTGGCAGACTGGGACATTCAAAAAAGCCCAATGGAATTTGATCCCTACTGGGCCTGTCCCTATTGCATTCTGAAGATAGGTGATCATCTTTACAGTCTGGCAAAAGCTTTGATCCTAAACACCTTAAATGCTAGTAGACAAAAGTCCTCCAGTTTATAATAAAAGGAATATGTGGCTGTATGTAACAATGCTTCAGACAGCTGTTGGAGCAGAAAAGCATTCCTAGGGCTACTGGTATACAGAACAGTAAAGTTCTTTTAACATAAAACTCGTGGTTACGTAAAAATAAGGCATTGTTTCAGAATAGAATAGATGAATCTGCACATTAAAACTGTTTCATATTTTACACACTTAGCTCCCAGGGAGCAGCAAGGCAAGGGAACAAAGGTCCAAGAAACTAATTGACGTTTGGTGTCTTAACACGCATCTTGGTATTTTCCAGAGATTTCACCATGTTTCTATTTTAAGGAATCACAAAAAAAATACATACACTTCATCAACATAAGATGATCAATTACTACTATATAGTAGCAGTGACACCATATCATCAGTTATGCTTCTCATACGGCAGGTTTACAACTTATGCAAAATGGAAATTAAATGAAAAGAAATTAAAGCAACTAAACCCCCAAATAAATTACTGATAGTTATGATGGTATTTTTAAAGACATTTTGAGCCTGATTAAAACAGAGGGGAACACACAGAACTACTCTGCACTGGGCTTTTATCTTCTATATATTAAACAGCTGCCACTGGCAGGCACCCTTTTGTGCTGCCTTTGGAAGAGGGTTTGGGCTTCTTTGGTTTTGCTTTATCTTTAAACAGTTTAATTTTTTCCTCCTGCATACAGGGAAGGACTATTCTGCACACCTTTCTCAACAGGCACCATAGAAACTGAATAGTCACCTAAGTAAATATTTAACTTCCACCTTCATTTATGGTTTCAACTCAGCTATCCCAGTGTTTCAGAAGTTCAAGTTAAGGATTTACAGATTCACAGAATCAAAAGACTTGTTCTTTTAGTTGGCCTCTCCTGATTATTCTCTGGCTTAAAAAATTTGACTTACCCTCCTGTAATAATTAGGATGATTGATACCTGCCTTCCCAATACTACTGGCAGCAAATCCAGATGGCTGTTTTATCAAGAGTTGGACAAGGAAAGCGGCCAATGCAGACAGGAAGAAAAGCAAAACAAGACCATCCTTTATACTCAAGTTTATAACAGATCTGTTCACTCCAAATGGACCCTTCCTGTCCATAAGTAGCACCTTATCATATGGAATGTACTTTGCTTACCTTAATCCATACTATAAAATACATGCAAAACCAAAATGTCGATTTAAAATAACAAACAACAACAACAAAAATCAAACAGCATTCCTGTAGACAGGGATTCAGGGCTCTCTCTTATGCCCTACCCAAAATAACATCAGCTGAGTCAGTAACAAAAGTTCAAAAATCATGCCACTTTTCAAAAAAACCCCTTTCTATTGCTGACTAAGCTGAAGAGCCTCAATAAATTAGTGGGTCTTTGCATGAGGCTTATTGCAAAATCCTAGTCTAGAATATTAAAATTTGATTTTACTTGAAGTGCTACAACATAAGCATATTCATCGTTCTTTTTAGTTACTGGCTGTGATTGTTTTGTTGTTTGTTTGAGTTTGGGGTTTTTTTACACAGATAAAAGCTAGTCTGTGCAAAAGGGAAAAAATTAGGATGTTTCTCACACTGTCAGACTTACTCATATCAAATACTGTTTTATGGACTCCAGGAACCTTATAGATTCTGTGTGGGAGAGGGTGCTGAGCCTCTTAAAGAAAGGTTATATTCAACACTGATGAGGATAGAGTCTTGCTTTCAGATTTTGTATTAATGGGAAAAGGCCTCTAGAGAGCCTCAGTAGCTCTTCAGTTAAATGTGCTTTATTCACTGATCGCTTCCTGCATATTGTGAACTCATCCTAGTTTTCGGGAGTCATACAAACTGAGCCAGCTGCACTTTAAGTCGTCTTTGGTTTATACTTCATTTGTTTATTTTAAACACTCAACACGCTGAAATCAGTCACGAGTAACTTGCTAATATGACTGCGCTGATACCAGCAAGGGCTTCACTATTCCAATGTCAATAAAAGACATGTTTCAAAGATCACAACAATAATTCACGATTATAAGGAAGTAGTTTTGAAACTAGAAGCTAAAAGTATGTTAAAGGTAAAATAGACATTAAAACAACTTTGAAGTTATCTTTTAAAATGTATCCTGTTATATTCGCTATGATCTTTTTGTATATGTTAGAACTACGTATGTAACCCACCCACCTGAGTTATGTCAGTAATGCTGAATGCATATACTGTTGGTCATACTTGGCTGGCATAAAGGAAACACAGCAACAGAGCGCCAGATTTTTGACCCTTAAGTCTGCTTTTTTTTTTTTTTTTACTATATGAATGAAAAAGCAACATCACTATGCTTTAAAGTAAGAATTAATTATCTCATTTGCAAGAAGTGCCCTGAATCACACCTGAAGGCTACTGCGTATGTCCCTATTTTCAGACACAGAAGCATTCCAGATACTATGTGCTGGAAGGTAAAAAATGCCTGGGAATTTGAGACACAGGTAACAGGCACATTCTACCTGTGGTCTTAAAAGAGTACTCAAAACAGTGCAGCCGAAGTTGAACTGTTACTTAATGAATCCACAACATACATCTAAAAAGCAGTTACAGAACTTGAATTTTTAAAAATAGGTAGACTTGGAAGAAAGTGGAGAGGTCATTCAGAATAGATTCTTAGATTCAGGAAAGGCAGTATCAGAAGGCTCGAGTTGGTCTTCTCAGAATCATAATGAAATCAGGCACTAAATAATGCTTAACTGCTTTTGCACCTGAGAAATGTATTTATATCATAAACGAGCTTTTTACATAAGAAAATCAAAGTCTCATAAAGGGTGCCCAATTTAGGAACGCTTGCTAAACACGAACAGCTGAACCCCCTCAGCTCCACTGCCACCAAAACACATGTTCAACCCGTGTTCAACCCAGTGTTAAAAAGAGGAGAGAACATCTTAATCTGCTGCTATATTTTAAAGCCCTTAATCTCTCTTGTCATTTTTCTTTCAAGTCTCAAATCTCTATCAGTGTGGAGGAATGGGAAGACACTAAAGACATCAAAGAACAGATTAGTTATCGTAGCAATCATCGTAACTCAACATCCAGTGATCAGTCTGATCATCCCTTGTTAAGACGAAAAAGCATGCAGTGGGCCCGACGGCTGAGCAGGAGAGTACCAAGACACTCCGGTAAAACAGCTGAGAAGATAAACCAGCAGCGAATGAACCTTTACAGGAGGTCAGAAAGACAGGAGCTTGCTGAACTTGTGAAAAACAGAATGAAGCATCTGGGTCTTTCTCCAGCAGGATACGGTATGATTACTGTAATATTTTAAATTAATAAAAACATCAGTATTATGCAAGATTAATGTATCTTTAAGAACTGAGGATGCCATAAACAAAATATGAAGTTTATGATAATGGTTTGGTTTTGTTGGAGTTTTTTTGGTTGGGTTTGTTTGGGTTTTTTTAAAGAGAACCTTCCTGGAGTGTTTTTAATCAGTTCTGTTATCACCCATTCCTATTTTCAGATGGAAAGCTCAGAAGAGAGTGTGTCAGTCACATTTATATTTAGCACATATGATATGTGTATGCAGAATATATAAACATTCCCCTGTCATTGAACAACCGTGACATATTCCACAAACTTGTTGAAATATAGATGAAGACAGAACTGTTGCGAAGTTCACTTATATGTCAGGGTGGGGAGTTGCTTGTATGTGAAGGATATTGCATTTCCCCACAATTTTTAAAATTAATGCCAAAGTGTCACGTTGAAGTAATTTTTATAAAGCATGTTTCACTAGGGCTTTAGATACCATTTTTATCCATCAAGACCTTCTCCAGCAAGGCTGATGCTGGGTTGCTTTTTTTTGTTTGTTTGCAGGGAGGGTTCTTTTTGTTTGGTTGGGGTTTTTTTCAGTTTTTTTTTTTTTAAAGCTATTGAGAAGAGCTCAGTAACACTCTTTTTAATATATGCACCACAGCTGCCTGGGTTACCTTTCTACAGCCTTGGCTCTGTTGTGTGGAAGTCCCCAGAACTACAGGTTCTAGTTTTCCTTGAAACACCAAGAATTTCTAGATCCCATCTTATTTGTCTGCATAGTAGGTCCAATCTGGAGCTTAGTGCTTTCTACTTCAGAATTACTAACGCTGGTGTACCCATACTCAATTTTCATTTGAAGAATCCAAAATGTACTGTTTTAAAAATGTGTTACTCTTCATTTCTTAACACAATTATTTTTGAATTTGATTTATCCCTAAAATATCCAGTAATGGAAGGTAAATGTGATATTTCCTGCAGAATGGATATTTTTATTTGTCCATTTTAACTACACACGTTCTTAATGCAGGGTCAAAACATCTTTTGACAGTAGCAGGAATCAATCACGTCAGTTAGCTCCCTGTAGAAGTTAAACATGCTCCTTAGTACTACCTCCCTGCATGTGTGTGGAACAGTGAAAACAAAAAAAACAACAAACCAAAACGGAAACAAAAATCACAGCTGCTTATGTATCTCCATGTATGAGGATGATCTGTAAAGCCAGGATTTCACATCTTCAGTGTCCTTTTTACATTAATAACCTAATAACCTCTAAGATCTCCAAATTTAAATTCAAGAAACAGTGAATTCATTTAAGCCAACTGAGACACAACACGGTTTTGACTATGCAAGCTTCGAGCAGAGGTGTGATGTTGGTATGGTGGTACAGGTGCTTGTACAACTAGTTAAAATACTTTGCATCGGTTTCACTTTACCAAAATAAGCTGTATTGTAAAATACCATCTTCGCTGTATAATTGCATCTATACTGAGTCTGTGTGAGCTTATCTATTTTTTTTCTAGACAGAAGTACTTATGGTGGTGCAAATATGTGATACAAGCATGTAGAAAAATTACACATAAAAGAAAATTCCCAGTATAGTGATTTTCGACCTACAGACCTCTATCAATAATACTACCTATATCAATAATACTTCATTAACAAAAGATTTGGGAATTGGATTGAAACTTGAATGGGGCTGTTCTATTTCAAATTATTTTCCCTAAAATGCTAGAGAGAGATACTAACACAGAAGCAAGACCTCTCCTTTTTAGCCCTATTAAAACCAGTCTCACTGCAGCATCCCAGGAAGTGTACCAAGATAAACCTGTATGAAAGATACTGCAATGACAGCTGCAACAGTGTAGCGAGACTCAACTAGGCAAAAACCTTCAAGAAAAAAGAAACAAAAAGATTTTGTCAGCCTTCATTTGCAACATACCATTAGAAGAGTAGTTAAAAATGCAAGAAATTAATACCAGTTTCCATTTATACAGCATTCACATTTCAACCCATTGGCACAGGTGATAAAAGGAAAATCCTTACTAGATAAATAGGGAAAGGGGAAAAAAGGTTTATATTGACCAAATCTGGAAATGGATGAGCATGCAGTACACCTGCATTGAAACTTGCTTGTCACTTGAACTCAATGCCAACTGAGGATTGAAGTTCCTACTTCCTACACACTAACATAAGCTGCATAACAGATTGGTAAATTACACTAAAATTGGGTTGCTATGACTGAAAAAAATGCAAAAGAACATTTTTAGGACATTCAGAAAGCAAACAGGGTATTTTGAGAGTTGGTAACTCAGAAGATGCTACGTCAGATAGCTCCAATTCAAGTACAGTTGAAAAGAAGTTGCTGAAGTTACTCGAAATCACTCTGACACCTGACACTTTTTGACAGGTCTATGAACCAAAAATGATCTTTCATCAAATTACTTTGTCAGATATCATAGTTTTCACAATTTGTTTATAATATAATTTATTTGGGTTTTTTTTTGTTCTCTAGATGCAATGAACGATCATCAGAACACCCTTTCTTACATCCTGATCAATCCTTCTCCAGATACAAGATTAGAGCTGAATGATATAGTGTAAGTTAAAGCACACCAAAAAAAAATAATAAATCACAAGACCTGCAAAATTTTCTGCCTGAATTTATTTTATTATCTTTCTGCTGGAAGAGAACCCCAAACTTTCCCATGCATCTGCAAAAAATAAAATATGGAGATTTTTATTTAAATAGACACCTAATTATACATATATATGTATATAGTTAAAATGCACATATAAATATATAATACATATGTTAGTAATGCTCCTACCTCCATGTTCTCTCATCTTCCTTTTACTCTGTATATTTACAAAATAATCTAACCAAAGCTGCTGAATAGCTTCACAAAATTAATATTCTCATTCTTATTTATAATTTAGCTACACAGTCTTAATAGAAAGATCAACCCTTCAAAAATCAAATGGGAGTTCTTCAAATGGGATTTTATTACATGGATTCAAAGATCTTTAAAGTAAACAGAAGTCTTCCCCTGAATATCACACAATATTAATGCTTAAGATAATTTGAATTTCCCCCCAAATCTAAGAAAACTTATTTCTTAAAAAAAAATAAATCAAGCAAGAAAAGTAAGATTTTTTCATGCGTTTAAGCATACTTCATTTGGATTTTATGAACAGAAGAGAGCAGACTTCCACTACTCCTCAGTTTCATTGGCTAGATAGCAAAACAAATAGGTTGCTGTGGAATAAACATAAATATCAGATGTTATAAATAGAGGGTAATAAGTCTGACTAGAAACAAATAGATACTATGAGAAAGCAACCTAGATGGAAGCAGGAGGACTACATTTCTTAATCCCATAATTAAGTCCACTGTTTTCTTACACAAGTAAGTTCAGGCTATGAGAGTGAGGAAATGCTGCTATTCTATTTTAGCCCTGATAGAAGGAGAAACTTTAACAAAGTAACAGAGGCAGGTGGTGTTTCTAAATCATGGAGATCAGGCGATTCTGCTGGGTATACACTATAAAGCCCGTACCCCGCGGAGTCGGGAGCCTCTGCTTTGAGGAACCACAGACAGTGGGTTACTAGGCGAGCTGAAAACAGATACAGCAGTTCTGCGGGAAATACGGCAGTGATTGCTCATGCACTTACACAACATGTTAGTTCAGTTAATCAGGATTTTCCATTTCGCATTTTGTTGAAGAATTTATCAGGTTTTATTTCTTTTTTTTTCTTCAGTGTTTTAAGTCAGTCTGGGGCAAAACATACTCATTATACTGAATGGTAGAAGTTCGTGGCCTGTAAAAACAGAAACTTTCTTCAGGGTCACTGCAAAGTAATACAGCAAATCTTTATAAGGACCACACAGCATGCACATGATCACTATTTTGATATTTAAGCATTTTCATTTGGCTGATGAGGAGGAGATGGACAGATATGTGGCATCAAGTTTTCTGAGGATATGAGAGAAAGGATTCTTTCACATTTCATTTTTCCTTCTTTGCAACAAAAAATAAAAAGAAAAAAGTCAAAACCAGTATTTGAAATAAAATTTCCACTGGCTTCAACCGTACGGCTCATCTTTTGACAAGTTTAAGATACGGGGACTGAATCTAGCTGTCTGTCCTCTATTTAGAAGCGTAGTGGCATTGGAAAGCACTGACTGATAGTTCAGAACACTGAAATGTTGGATCTGCAGCAGCACAAAGCTGCTCTTGCGTCAGAGCGAAAATCTGTCCCAGATCAGATAGTTTGTCATTTGAGACAGCTGACCAAACAGTACAGAATTTACACTTACAAATTAACAGGAAGCTCTTCCACCTTTATCCTAAGAAAAGCAACAATTTTAAACATCTCAAACTTAAATTCAAACTCATGAGGCATTTTCCTCAATTATTTGGATCTACTAGAAGTTCTTAGAGTAAGGGTCCATCTCCAGACTGTCAGCCTACACCAAGATTATCAATATCATGCTTTTTATTTACTGAGCGCAGTGACAAGAATTATCCATTGTCTTCTCACAAAATTCTTTTAGAAATTACTCTGTGGACTGCTTGTCCCCTCTTTAATGCATAATGAATAAAGGAGATGCATAAAGCAATACAGAGGTACTGGCAAAGGAGCTGTCAGTCAAAATTAAGGTTTAGTTGTGCCTAGTACATACAGATGATGTCTAGACAGACAAAATGTGAAAAGCTTTATTATTAGAATCTGAAGTGAGTGATGTTATTCAAGTGTCCAAGTTACCCAACAGGAACTAGATTAAGCACTGTCAAAATAAGTCTCCAAGTCTTCCTCAGATCTTTTCAACATTACAAGTGTATGCACTTATTTTATCCTTGCTCATGCCAAGGTTTTTTAATAAGAGTTATAATTTCTTTTTATAGGTACTTGATCCGACCTGATCCATTGGCTTATGTTCCAAATACTGCACCAAGCCGAAAAGACAGCTTCTGCAATACAGTGGGACAAGACACCAGGGAGGAAACACAACTTTGATATGTAACTCATCACAAAATTAAGAGACAATTTTATACACATGTTGTTTCCACTAACCATTTTGAAAACTGAGTGGTACATTTTATGCAGACTTTGGAAACAAAATGACAGTGGGTAAGTGACCAAATTTAGAAATACGGTGTCTAGAAACTCTGATGTAAGGGATTGTCAGGCTTGTGGCCTGTCAATATGTAGTTGAACTTTGTCAGCTTAACAGAATTATTGCTATTTAACCAATATGAACAAATTATTTTAAAAGTGACAGATTCCATCATGTGTTTCGCTTAGATGCATCTAAGCATATTTATCAAGGTGACAGAATGTCAGCGACTAAGCTTCTGACCTCCGTCAGTAAAGATTATCTGATGTCCGTAGAGACACCATGTATAATTTGTAGTAGAAAATATATTAATACCTAAAGCTGCCAACAAGGCTTTGTATGTCAAGAATCCAGCCTTTGAAATATTTTTTCAATCTCGGCCTGTCACCCACTTATATTAGAACAGGTTAGTTTCAGTCCCATTTTAGCCTCCAGGACGTGAGCATTAGTTCTCTGTGTTAGCACAGATCAGGTTGAATGACACAGCCTAGTCACACCGTAGAGGTTGCGATCCGAGGCATAGCCACTGACAGATTAGCTCAGAGGAGCCCACCGGGAGGAAAGTCCCTATCATCTCACACAGGCAGCCCCCTGCATTTGTGAAAACTGGGCAGGTACTACCTGTGTGATGCTGCAAGCAATGGTAGCTCAGGTGAAATATAACCCTTTTAACCTTAGTGAGTTTGTCAATAGAAGCCTGAAGAGATCATGATACAAAAGTGAGAGCATCCCTCTAGGGAATGATTCATACCCCAAGTCCTTCCCATTTCCATGAATATGCCAGAACTGCAACTGTCCAAAGTATGTTCATGCCTGGTCATTCGGATTACCCCAAAGTGATACATTTTCATATGAAATTATGTATCACATTGAAAATGAAATAAATTTATAATCCATTCCATGAAGCGAATGTAGTACCACACTACGTGAAAAGGCACCATGGATTTGAAGATTCCGTTTTGGCATTAAGTACACAAGAAAGCATCTGCTAATGTATGAAACATCTGAATCTGCTAGAGAATCTCCAGTATACATATGCAAGAATGCCACAGTTGGTCAAGCTTTCTACAGAATTAAGCATGCCTGTACATTATCTTCCAAAATAACATTCTTGCTTTGCCATCTGTCACGAAAGGGGAAGAGCGTGCTTAAGGTAAAAACCCTACTGTTACAATTAGCTACATAGAACTGGTACAGAAATTTGGCAGGTAGTCTACAATGGAAAAATTGATTCTTCTTTGAATTCCCTTCATGTCCTACATGTGCAAAAATTCAGTCAAAATTGTTTACATTCTCTTCTACATTATTCGGTAGAACAACTATAATTTTTTTCTGAAAAATAAAATAGCAACTTGCCCAGTGAACAACTCATGGATACGAGTATGCTTATCAGCATTGTAAGGATGTTGAAATCAGGTCACATTCACATTAGGAATGAGATCAAATCTGCTATTGCTCCCTCCCTCCCTCTTAATTCTTCCAAAACTTAATTAATCTGTTCCATATTAAGTAAGAAATCCTAAAGCTGCATTCATAAAAAAAACAAAAAGGACTTTCAGTGGACTGAAGCTATCAGAAGACCAAGAGTACCAGTTTTAAAAGAAAAAAGGATAACTGGAAAGTAGGGTTTCTCAGCAATTTTTTAATACTGACATATTAAAGTAGCATCATGGTTCAGAAGGGTTTCAGTTATTCTGCAGAGTCCATTATCTTTCAGTGTTTTTCCACACGCGCTAGTCATTTATCAAATTATTCACAGGCGAAGACAAAGCATTTCAAATGTTCCCTCTGGGCACTGTGGAAAAAGGAAACAATGGAAATAGCTGCACAGACTGAAGCCTACAGTTCTTTAAAAAACAGTATATGGTACAGGATCTTGTCCAAGACCTGTCACAGACGTTATTCCAGAAGACATTACATGTGCAGTGTGAATATCTTCCTGTTTTTAATGCCTTCAGTGAGAAGACTGTATTCCAGTTGAGTATTTTCAAAAAAATACAAGGATCCTTTGGTTCATACTGAATGCCTTTCTAACGGAGCCTCAACTATGCAGACAGGATTCCAGAAACATGCCTGCCCTTCAGCTGGCAAGCTAGATACTCTGCTTTCACTGTCATTCACGCACTGTTCATAGGCATTCCCTGTACCCTGCCTATAGTACCCACCACAGATCTTAGGACTGTCTGCCACAAGGATCCATGGCTAGGACATGATGCCTCGCATTTTACAGCCTATAAAGCAGCAGAAACAAGCAGTCAGGTGTATCCATTTTCACCCCCAGCTCCGCAGAATTGCTGCTCAGCTGGAGTTGAATAGTAGCATCTAATGCGACCTGATATATCTCCAGGCTTAATGAATTTCCAGTTGCTCATTAGCCCCAGAAGATTTGCTAAAGCAAACACAAAGACAGCTGGAGACACCTCCAATCTCTAAAATGAATGAAAGGCAATCTTTCCAAATGAGATAAATGGTTCTCTTCAAAATCTGCTGGAAGGCAAGTAAGGTAATAAAAACTAACAACAGCTTCTTATGAAGCAGAAGTTCTAATAACCCATTAATAATATTCCACAAAGTTCTGTTATTCAAAATATACTGCCTTTCATGTTGGAAGCAGAACAGCTTTGCTTCCTCTGGCATATCTTCACACCATTCTAGTGTGATTGAGGCCTTCCAAGAACTGTCCTAAGCACCTCTACATTAACACTGAATGAGACAGTACGCACGTTCTTTCAGTGGCCAGGAAGGCGATTCTTTAATGGTCATCCTACAGGCAATCTTATGTTCTCATGCTTTCTTCTCATCGCGATTATCAGAAACATAATACAAGTCCAGCTGGACTGGAGCCCAGCTTGAGGAACAGCAATTGCAATGCTTGGTGCCAGTGAAGGAATGATGAAGTTCTGGAGTCAGCAGGTCCAAACAACTGTTTTGTCTCATCATAGTTCACTCAGTAGATAGAAATTTAGAGCCATGATCACCAACATAACCAAGAAATTTAATCCTAAACCAGTTGTCAAAGGTCAAATGGCCAAAAAACCTGTATTTCTCTCAATCAAAAAAAAAGGATGATTTCCGTCTGTGCTTAACTGTATGTATTTTTTTTTTCCTCCTAACTCAAAGATGCCCATCTTCCTCAACACTACCTTAACACATATCAAGCAATTTGGTACCCAAAGTCACAATCCCGGTGAAGAAAGCGATAGCAGATAATAATTACTTCATTCTCACAAGGGAATTCTCCAGCGAAGCGATACCTACCTATGGAAATGGTTACCTAGTCTGCAATAAAAAGTCACAAAAAGTGCTTCAGTGGGATGCAGTGTGTTTCCTTAACTATTTCACTCCAATTTCAGAACACGCATTAATTCACATATGAAGTAAAAAGCATACAGTTTGAGTTTTTAAAAACTGCAGCTGAATGGGTTGCTGAAGTTTTCATTACATTTTTACTTGGAAATTAAAAGGACAGCTATTTCGCAGCATATGTTTTTCCCCTCCCACAAACAGCTTCCCACTACAGCTACTCTTTACCAACTTTAAAGCGTAAAATATGTATATTACTGAATATTTCTTATACATCTTTGTTTACCAATGCACCAGTAAATCGCTAAAGAACAAATAGGTTTCAGGCTTCAGCAGTGGAGGAAAATGGAAATTATATAAGTGCACCAGAAGTAACACAAAATTCTGTAGTTTCTGGGCAGGTAGGGCTCACAGCAACTCTTCTGTAATTCTGGAGCACTGATGCATGAGGTTTTGCTGCATTGAATCACACTTGTTATCTGGAGTTCCTCAGGGGTCAGTATTGGGACCAGCACTGTTTAACATCTCTGTCAGCAACATGGACAGTGGGATCGAGAGCACCCTCGCAAGTTTGCCAATGACGCCAAGCTGTGTGGTGCGGTCGACATACTGGAGGGAAGGGATGCCATCCAGGGGGACTTGGACAGGCTTGAGAGGTGGGCCCGTGCAAACCTCATGAAGTTCAACAAGGCCAAGTGCAAGGTCCTGCATCTGGGTCAGGGCAATCCCAGGCACAAATACAGGCTGGGCAGAGAATGGATTGAGAGCAGCCCTGAGAAGAAGGACTTGGGGGTGTTGGTGGATGAGAAGCTCAACATGAGCTGGCAATGTGGGCTTGCAGCCCGGAAAGCCAGCTGCATCCTGGGCTGCATCTAAAGAAGCGTGGCCAGCAGGTCAAGGGAAGTGATTCTGCCCCTCTGCTCTACTCTGCTCTGGTGAGACCCCACCCGGAGTACTGCGTCCAGCTCTGGAGTCCCCAGCACAAGAAGGACATGGACCTGTTGGAACGGGTCCAGCAGAGGGCCACGAGGAGGCTGGATCAGAGGGCTGGAGCACCTCTGCTATAAGGACAGGCTGAGAGAGTTGGGGTTATTCAGCCTGGAGAAAAGAAGGCTCTGGGGAGACCTTCCAGTACCTGAAGGGGGCCTACAGGAAAGATGGAGAGGGATTCTTCATCATGGAGTGTAGCAATAGGATGAGGGGTAATGGTTTTAAACTGAAGGAGGGTAGACTTAGACTAGGTATTAGGAAGAAATTCTTTACTCTGAGGGTGGTTAGGCTCTGGAACTGGCTGCCCAGAGAAGTTGTGGATGCTCCATTTGTGGAAATGTTCAAGGCCAGGTTGGATGGGGCTTTGAGTAATGTGGTCTGGTGGGAGGTGTTCCTGGCCATGGCAGGGGTGTTGGAACTAAATGAGCTTCAAGGTTCCTTCCAACCCAAACCATTCTATGAAATCAGTCGCTACAATCTGGAAATGAATATAAACAAGCAGCATATCAAGTTGTACAAGGTTATAAAAAAATACTTTTTTAAGGCAGTGATATAAATGCAAATTTATAAATAAAGCGATTGCATAAAATATTGTTGCATATTCTTGATATTATTTTAGAAACAGCCCACCCCGCTTTGAAACAGTCATACATTGAATAAATGTCTAAGAGCTGCACTTAAAATTTTCAGCCACCATTCTGTGTGCTTGATGCAGGATATGCATTTCAGGGAGACAGGAAAAGAGTTATAAATTCATATTAATTTATGAGAGATGACCAAAACTGGTTATGGTCATCTTCTGAAGTTAATCCAAAACATTAATGATGATTTTGTTATATACTTCATTATCGCCTACACTACTAATGCAAGAATGTTGTCAGTAATGATAATTCAACACAAGCATAAACTTCCACGTCCTCTCAAGAAGCTTAAAAAGGAAAATATTTCCACTTCATGAAGTTTAAAACAAGCAGTTGAAGTTTTTATGAACTAAAGTTTTTTATTTGTTCTACAAAATTTAGACTGTATACTGTTACAAAAATTCACAACTGGCCCTACCAAGCAAGGAGAGAGACTGGGGTGCAAAGTACAGAATTAAAAGAGTAAGTACTTACTCATGTGCATGAGGTGTCCCAGCCAAGTTGGGGCACCCCAAATGTGGTTCTACATAGGGCTCTTATACTTTTAAAGCGGGTACAACATGGTTTGACTAATCACCACCACCCACACTACCAATTACTAATCATAGTAAAACGTCTCTAGATCATTTCCTATTTCTTCTTTTGTCCTTTCACCGGGATGGGCTGGATGATGAATGATAGCTAGTTTCTTTGGCAATTGTGTAGCTTTTAACAGTTCAGTATTTACTCCCACTAGAAGTTATAAACCCTCACTGCTTCCATAACCATCCAGTACTGTGGCAGACTCCAAATGCAAAATTGCTCTAGTTACAGTCTTTTCTTTGGACAGCTGGCAAGTCTTTGTTAATGCCATCAATTCTACTGCTTCTGTACTTAGCTTCAGATTGAGTGGTGAAGCCTCCACTATCTTATCTTCGGTAGTTACTGAATAACCTGTAACTTGGTTACTGTTCACATAACATGAGGACCTGTCTACACGTAATTCAAGATCAGGATCTGGAAATGGCACATCCGTTAGAATATTCTCAGGGGTTGGTTGGTTTTTTTTCAGCTTCACAGGTTATTATTGCACAATCATGACATGGTGTTCCTTCCCCAGGTAAAGGGAGTAAAGTTGCGGAGTTCAGCTTATTACATTGCTTAATGTAAGGTACAAGTGTCAGCTATAAAAAATTCCATGGCTACTAAAAAATCATCAACATATTCTGTCAAAAAACTCTATCCATTTTTTAAATAAAACATCCTGTAAAATTTTTACTAAAATTTTAGAACAATAGTGGAGGATCCAGCAAAGCCCTGAGGGAGCTTTGTCCACAGCTGTATCTTTTCCCAGGTAAATGCAAAAAAGTCTTTAATGTCCAGATTTAAGGTAGAAAAAGTATCCCATGTACGTATGTCAAGTTTTCGACTGAGATAGAATAAACTTTCTTGCTAGCAGCTGGTATAGTGCTATGTTTTGGATTTAGGATGAGAATAATGTTGATAACACACTAATGTTTTTAGTTGTTGCTAAGCAGTCAAGGNCATATTCTTGATATTATTTTAGAAACAGCCCACCCCGCTTTGAAACAGTCATACATTGAATAAATGTCTAAGAGCTGCACTTAAAATTTTCAGCCACCATTCTGTGTGCTTGATGCAGGATATGCATTTCAGGGAGACAGGAAAAGAGTTATAAATTCATATTAATTTATGAGAGATGACCAAAACTGGTTATGGTCATCTTCTGAAGTTAATCCAAAACATTAATGATGATTTTGTTATATACTTCATTATCGCCTACACTACTAATGCAAGAATGTTGTCAGTAATGATAATTCAACACAAGCATAAACTTCCACGTCCTCTCAAGAAGCTTAAAAAGGAAAATATTTCCACTTCATGAAGTTTAAAACAAGCAGTTGAAGTTTTTATGAACTAAAGTTTTTTATTTGTTCTACAAAATTTAGACTGTATACTGTTACAAAAATTCACAACTGGCCCTACCAAGCAAGGAGAGAGACTGGGGTGCAAAGTACAGAATTAAAAGAGTAAGTACTTACTCATGTGCATGAGGTGTCCCAGCCAAGTTGGGGCACCCCAAATGTGGTTCTACATAGGGCTCTTATACTTTTAAAGCGGGTACAACATGGTTTGACTAATCACCACCACCCACACTACCAATTACTAATCATAGTAAAACGTCTCTAGATCATTTCCTATTTCTTCTTTTGTCCTTTCACCGGGATGGGCTGGATGATGAATGATAGCTAGTTTCTTTGGCAATTGTGTAGCTTTTAACAGTTCAGTATTTACTCCCACTAGAAGTTATAAACCCTCACTGCTTCCATAACCATCCAGTACTGTGGCAGACTCCAAATGCAAAATTGCTCTAGTTACAGTCTTTTCTTTGGACAGCTGGCAAGTCTTTGTTAATGCCATCAATTCTACTGCTTCTGTACTTAGCTTCAGATTGAGTGGTGAAGCCTCCACTATCTTATCTTCGGTAGTTACTGAATAACCTGTAACTTGGTTACTGTTCACATAACATGAGGACCTGTCTACACGTAATTCAAGATCAGGATCTGGAAATGGCACATCCGTTAGAATATTCTCAGGGGTTGGTTGGTTTTTTTTCAGCTTCACAGGTTATTATTGCACAATCATGACATGGTGTTCCTTCCCCAGGTAAAGGGAGTAAAGTTGCGGAGTTCAGCTTATTACATTGCTTAATGTAAGGTACAAGTGTCAGCTATAAAAAATTCCATGGCTACTAAAAAATCATCAACATATTCTGTCAAAAAACTCTATCCATTTTTTAAATAAAACATCCTGTAAAATTTTTACTAAAATTTTAGAACAATAGTGGAGGATCCAGCAAAGCCCTGAGGGAGCTTTGTCCACAGCTGTATCTTTTCCCAGGTAAATGCAAAAAAGTCTTTAATGTCCAGATTTAAGGTAGAAAAAGTATCCCATGTACGTATGTCAAGTTTTCGACTGAGATAGAATAAACTTTCTTGCTAGCAGCTGGTATAGTGCTATGTTTTGGATTTAGGATGAGAATAATGTTGATAACACACTAATGTTTTTAGTTGTTGCTAAGCAGTCAAGGCCTTTTCTGCTCCTCACGCCGCTCTGCCACCAAGTAGGCTGGAGGGCACAAAAAGCTGGGAGGAGACACAGCCAGGACAGCTGACCCCAGCTGACCAAAGGAATATTCCATGCCGTAGGATGTCACGCTCAGCACATAAAGCTGGGGGAAGAAGGAGGGAGACATTCAGAGTGATGTATGCATTAGACAGGGGTAATTAAGTTCATTAATTAAAAGATTTAAGTCTGAATTCTCATAAGAAGAGGAAAATATTTCATATTCAGAGGCCCCTATAGCGACTGTGCAATAGGTATCTACTACCTGTCAATCCTGGGTGAAACGTAGCTGCCCCAGTTGCATAGAGCAGGGAAAGATTACACCATAGGATTCAGAGATCCTTTTGTGAGGCTTTTTTTTTTGGCCATACCAAGCACTTCAATTTCCAATGGCCTTGCTGTCGACAATAATTACAGCAGTCTCCAGTTTCTTGAGATCCATTGCTTTGAAAATTTTCTCCTTTGCCCCACTTTGGACATCTCTGGAACCTTGTTCCCTTGATCTAGTATTATTATTCAATGCTGCTGCCAATAGACTAGCTTTCCTTTTCTGTTCTTTTCCTTTTATGCAAAAGCAACTATATTTCTGCAACATGCTTGCTGCTTGTCTATTGATCCAGATGTCACTGGAGTCAGTCTTGCTATAGATACTTATCTATGATGCCAAACAATTCTGAGAGGGTTTCAAAGATGTGTTAAAAGGGGTAGGATGCTAGCATTATCTTGGTTGTCCAGGGGTATCTTCTATCCTTCATGGATAGCTCTAAGATTCTGAGAAGCAAAGTCCTTATTTCCAGGGCAAGGCTGTCCTTTAGTATGTTTTACTTAAGCATGAACAATACCAAAGTCCCCAGTAAAATTCCACTACCTTATTACAGTGCAGTGTATAACATGAACTAATACAAAACAAAGTTAATACACTTTAATACTGGGAAGACTGATTGATATGATGGTTAGGGAAGGGTATTTTTGTAACATTACCTTTTTAGCACTGTAAAAAAGGATAAGTTTCTCTAGACTTGTGTCTCCTCAGATAAAGAAATAATGGCCAAGATACTTGTTCTTGCTCCCTTCCTCCCTGCCCCTCCAAGCTGACTCAGTGCTTGCTTTACATTTCTCCAATGAAAACTTGAAAATTGTCACTGTCTTTGTATTTGTCAAAATGAAGAGCTAAGTTTCTCCTGAGTGACTCTTCCTTACCTAACTCAGATAAAGAAAATATGTTGAAAGGAATAAGGAAGTGCTTCGAGAACATTCTTGTCTATTGGAGCTTTTATCACCACTTGGGTGAATTCAACACAAGGCAAAAACAGCATAGCCTGAGACCTTTCACACCACAGAAATTCTATGTGTGGAGTGCTTTTAACGCATTTTCTCAACAACACTGTATAAGAAATATCAAACATATGATATCTACATGAGCTTCTTCAAGTTTTAGATTTTCTTATCTACAGCATACTCAATAGCATGAGCTCAGAGTCTATTTTGAGCATCAACCAAGAATGAACACAGAATTGAAGTTGCAGCAAAACTCTCGGCCACCAGGGTAAAATGTGCATGTGGGAGATAGCAGCTTTAATAGGGATTAGGCATTCTGAGGACTGACCAACCTAAGAAACAATCATAATCACAAAACAGAATAATGGCTGAAGTGCAAAGAGATATCTTTGATTTTTACAGGTTTTCATATAAATATTACAGAAAGAAGTTAATTCCAAAGCAAGAACCTTAATGGAGAAAATGAGGTAGAACTTACTTGATTTTAGTCCTCGTTATTCCACTACTGAAAGTCAGTGCAGCTTCTAGTATAAGAATCTACAGGCAGCTATAATGCATCCAGACAAATCAATTAGATTAAAGTATTGAAGTTCATTTTTGCAATTGGTCTCACCTATGAGATTGTTCCACAGTTGCGATTAAGCTGGTCTAATACAACTCCCAAGACTGTAGTTGCTGCTCCTACAACACTTAGCACATTTGCAAGCTCACAGACCTGTTTGGGGTTAGTGAGACAGGAGAAACCTTTTTAATGCTTCGGCTTTTTCAACCTAGATGGGAAATTCACTGTCAATGAAAGGAGTTTTTCCTAGAATATGATTCAGCTGTGGAATAGGCTTTCCTCAATGCTAGTTTTAATTGCTCAGTTATTGGGCACAGTGTTGGTCTCTTAGGTAGATGCTTTAATCAAGAACACATACTGCTTATTCTGCAGTATTTATACTAGTCTGCCTGCATGAGGCATCCAAATATGTTATTCATAGGTGCTTCTTACACTTAGACCGTTGACAAAGACAAGACAGAATAAACTTTAGAATTCTTCTTATATTTAAAATACACATATATCTCACTATTCTAGCCAAAAAGTTATTAAGTTATCTATCTAAAATTCATATCGGAGCCAACTACTGCCTGACAAAGTAAGCCCCATTTCAGCAAAACCAAACTAAGTACAGTTGTTTTAATGCATATAAAATTCTGTTTGTGTCAACAGTTAGTTAAGCAGTGGTCAAAGCAGCACTGATAAAGAACTTGAGGTTTCTCACAGTGGCTGCACGCTTGATCACTGAAATTCTAACAGTGCAAAGCTGCTTAGAAAGGTACGTTCCACCAGCATTTATACGCAAGTGTCATAGTGGGTATTCCCTGCTCCTGCCCCCCTTACAGCCTTTCTCCATTGGGTTTTACAGCCTGTTCTCCAAACGCACATGCAGCATGAGGCTTCGTATGAGAAGGTCTAGAGATAGTCTTGTTCTAATAACAAGAACAAGGCATCAGCATCTGTCTGTAAGCTACAAACATCTGTTAAAAATACCTCACAAAAATATATACACATATAAATTATGAGGAAAACAAAACAAAAAAACCACAAACAAGCAAAAAAGCTCAACATAGTTACAGCAAAATAATGAAATAGAGACCCAAAAAGGAAGATGTGACCAAGTGCAGAAACTTTTCTGTAGAACATTTTGAGACCTCAGGAACTACAAGTCACTAAATGGGTCTTCTACATACCAGCAATTAGGTGGCAGTTGAACCAGCAAACTGTTGCAGGACATTAGTCCTTTTGAAGAAAATCTTACACTGTACACCTGGGTAAGATACCAATTCTAACCCATGAGAATTGTCACAAAAGCAGTTTGAGCAATGCTTACAAATTACTTAGGCCTTGCCCCAGTCACAACACCCTTCCCCCAAGGACAAGGGGCACTATTCTAAAACAAAAGACATACAAAATCCAAAGCATTTTTAACTGCTTAGAACCTGATCCTCTATCAAGCTATGGACCTGTTCCTTAAATCCATCTCAGGTGCTAAGTATTCCCCCTAATCAGCTACTTAAATTTCTCTGTGCAGGTTACCTGGCCAGTGCAGCTCAGCTGCATCAAATGCAAAGAAGCTTCACAACCCAGTAGACAAACAGAAGAGGTGTGGTTTCCTCTGGCATTTTTTTT
>VYZM01021686.1:45128-57772 GCA_013398915.1 Dromas ardeola
TTTTTAAATTTATCTTGGCTGGGCGGGAAAACATGCTATTAATCACTTTGAAACAGGGCTTGTTTCTACAGGAAAGTCCTTAGAACACCATATGGAACTTCCTCATTACCAGCTTTAAAAAAGAATGAAAAGACTAGATCAAAGTAGAAATGATGGCTAGAAACATACATAAATGCTTTATTTACCTTCCCTCTTGTTACAGATTTGATTTCTTTAAAACATTTATTGGCAACTGTACAGCAGCTACAAGTTTTATATATAATCCATAACTTCAGCCCTAGTACCATTTCATCGTTGCCATCCAAAGAGGTACCTTTTGCACGGCCACCATCACATTATGGTAGAAGCAACAAATATTTTCTCAAAGCATTTAAGGAATTTGTGAATTTGTTTAAAATAAGAGTGCAATATAGCTGAAGATCAATCAACTGCGATAAGCTAACTGTAAGCTTTTTTTATTAAATGGAACAAGTAACTGAAGAGTTCAAATAACCCATGAGCCTTCAGCATACGTGACAACTGCTACACTTTTGCTATGCTCTTGCAGCATATAAAATACCACTCTGTATCAAGCAACTTCAGTTTTCAGGCTGACCTCTTCGAATAATTTATGTCTAGAAGGAAAAGCAATATATTGCAACATAAGAAGAGCTCTCTGGTCATCTGAAAATGTTAAGCAAATGTTTGGGAAACAAGCACAACTACAAGTGCAGAAAAATATAACTGAGGCAAGAGATCACTTCTTAATCGGACTACACTGGTATTTTTTTCTGCTATACTTTGAATGAACACATCCATTTAAAAAACCAAAACTGCACTTAATAGGGGGTGGCTGAAGGGAAAATCTCTATACATTGAACAATACAAATGGTCGTTCTAAGTCAGATAAAACTTAGCCTGAAGTTCTACACCCTTCTCCAGCAGCTTCTAAAATACAGAAGTTCCTAAGATAAAGATCAAGACACTAAATCTAAAATACAGCTTCTTTTTGTTCTGCATATTGACAAGCAGAGAAGTAAACAACATGCCAGCAACCATAAAGGCAATAACAAAATCCAATTATTGGCCAGCTTTTTCAGACATAGCTTTAAATTATTTCTGGATGCAAAACATATTGCATTTTTACCAGGCAATATCAGAACTGGAAGTTGGTAATCTTCTTGGGCTTGTATTTCCTGAGATTAGTCTAACCTGAATGCAGGAACCTGATGCAGAAAAGTTATTTTTCCAATATTCTTCCACCCAGAGCAATAAGAATGCTGCTGACGTAAGTAAGACTTTCTTGAAAAAAGATGGTTCCAGAGAAGAGAGGACTATACATCTCAAACCTCTCTCACAGGGACCAAAACCTCTGCCATGACTGTTTGTAAATCCCCCCAGTCAGAAGACTCGCCCGTGTCTGCAGCCAGCCTTCAAGAACCAGCATCATGTCTTACGCAGGGCATACTTATTTCATTTGCAAAATAAAATTTAAAGATTTCCCCAAAGCACAACAATATAAACATGAATTTCAAGTGCTTTTGTACCATGACTAATGCAGAATCCAATCTAGCTCACTTTTTAAAGAGTTTTTATTGTTCTGGGGACAGAAAAATGTTTTGAAAGGGCTTAGGACACATTGCAGAAACAAAACAGTATTTAATGCCTTGTTCTCTCTTTCTGGTCTCTGTTTGTTAGAGCCCACATTATTCTAACTGCAGTTATAATATGCCTATCAATTTGACACACTCAAAACACAGTAAACTTCTCCAAGTAAGCACTCGTTTTTTTTTACTTAATTGGAAAAATTGCATCAGCAATTATTGTCAGCTCTAGTAGGCAGCATCCTGAAGCAAGTCGTTTCTCAGTAAGAATTATTATTACTGGGGTGTGTCTTGGTTCTTGTCTGAATGCCACTGCAATCACCCAGAATCTCAGCATGGTTTAGATAGGTTCCTATAATCATATCATGTCATACAATCGTGGGATCACAGGATAATGCTGTTTGAAAGGAAGCTCAAGAGGTCCCCAGACCCCTGCCCAAAGCAGGGCCAGCTGTGAGCTCAGACCAGGCTGCTCAGGGGCAGCTCAGCTGTAGGGATGAGAAGTACAGGCTAATCCCTACCTCTGTCCCAGGGCAGACGAGCTAAGCTATTGCTGGCATATTAGTGTAACATAACCTTGATTTAGAAGATGGCATAGAGAAAAGAGTTCTAGCTTCTTCACGTTTTCATTGTTAGTTATTTTCATCAAGACCCCTGGTAATTCATGTTTTTCTCCTTTGGACTCTCTCTAAACAGTTCAAATTGTTGGACTCAGTAGACAACACATAGAAATAACCTGCTTACCAAGAGGGAAAAAGGAACTTGGTCCATAACCTTGATTTATATAGGTGAATTTCCTAAAGGAAGTGTATTTTGGATTTTTCTGAGCAACTGCAGAAAAGGGTTATTTTCTCCACAGGAAGACATATAATTCAATTAGGTTTCTTTGTTAAATATCAGAATGTATGTTTATAAAATGACAGTGGGGATGCATATATTGCATACTCACTTTTTCATTTCAGCTCTGGCTGAAGTATTTGGTATTTATGCGATTGATATTTTGATTCCCACGTGCATCTGATAGACTTCCTGCAAAGCTACAGGTACTTTTTTCTAGCTTTTCAACTAGTCCAGCCAGTTGGCCCACTCAGTAATTACTGTAAAGGTCTCTTAATTCTTATTTGAACTAGCAGATAATTTATATTCTTTTTTTGAGAGAAATCTGGAAAGTAATTTCTTACATTTTGACCGAAACTTTTAGCTTGTGAGGTTATTAAGCATCATCTTATTTTTTCCTTAGCTAAGAGGATATTTGGTACATGGCTGAGTACCCCCAAATGGGATTTAATACCTTCCTGTCAAAACATTCCATCAATATTTAATTTTCCTCTTGTTTATTATATCTCCATAATAACAAGCGGTATCCTGTGTGTGAGGTGTTCTTTGTATATATGACTACAGAAAGTAATAGCAGCTGCATGCACTAATAGAGATCTAGCAAATCCTAATATTAGCTTTTCTGGGGGAAAAAAAAAAAAAAAAAGCAGTTTCCTTCTATATTTCTATCACTAACTCACCAGCACAAGATATTATCTATGCTTTCTTCTTCAGTCACATTGAAATGCTATCTGAGTAAATGTGATGGTACATAGATTAAATACATCTGAGCAATATAAAATTAACACATTAACTTACTGTTACTTGTTAATGAAAAATTAAGTTTCATTGCACCTTTATTGCTTTTTTTTTTGTATAGTTGATATGACCTCTTGCCATATTTTAAAACAGTATAAGAATTAATTGGCGCCTCATCCAAAACAAAGTAAGGTACCAAGCAGTATTCAGTCAACAGAGAAAACCTGCTTTATGGAAGAAAAATCCTTTGAATGCAACCTAATACAAAAACTATACCCCTGATTCAGTATATCCCTGAGTCTTAAAAGTTATCACTCCATAGATACTGTTTCTAAGAAAACATCTGCTATTTTGTCCATTGTCAAAGAAAGAAAGGACTCTGCACTGTGGGCCTTTCTGTTCTGTCTGACATTTGGAGTTCTTTTGCAGTGTTTCCCAATAGACTGTGTGCTCATTTGTTCCAATGTGATGAGATGTGATTATATTATTGTACCGACAAGGAGAAAATGGGACCTTGTATATGTTAAACAATGAAAAACTAGGTGGAGGTACTATTTGTATTCCAATTGCATTAAGACAGAGCCCTACATAAACATCTTCCAAATGTATATATTTTATCGTTACAGAAGCATTGACTATTTTTGAAGCCAGGTCTCCAGATAAGATGTAGCCAGTTCCTGAACAAAAAGGAGGGTAGTTGTCACTTGGGTATTCTTCTTCTGATATGTACCATTTACTTTTTTTATTTCGAATAGGCTTATGCCCTTTCATAAGGCAGCCTGTGAAATAATTTTGTGGAGGAGGTGGAAGAGGCCTGAGGAGCTTTTCTATTAGGTATATTGTATTAACAAAAACGTCACTGTCTGTCTTCATAACAAAGCTTGCGCCACTGCAATAAGAGGCAACCCACTTCATGCCCATCAAAGTTTTAAGAGTTAAGTTATGGTAAGTGTCCAGGAAGTCCTGTTGAATAATATCACGATATTGCTCGCTTTCTCTCAGTAGGACCTCATTTGTCTCTTTGTTCTCAATGCCAAGCATAAACAACCGAACAACCTCAACTCCTGGAACCACAGATTCATTTCCCCAAGTTTTTCTGATGGAATATCTGAGCTGAATTTCAGCAGCTCTAGTTGCTATTAGCAATATCAAGAAAGGTGTTTTATCTTTACACTTCTCTCTTTCCTTAATAATGAATTTAAATGACAGTGTTGAAGTGGATCTGGTTTTATTCCCAAATTTCTCATTTTCAACTGGTAGTTCCCCATTTTCTTTCTGTAAGAAATTTGAAATAATGTTTTTATGTAAAGTATTTTCACTTTCCATCTGAAGATGATCATACCTTTTGGTAAAAAGTTTGTCTTTTTCTTCTATGTCATCATTGTTTTGAACTTCACTTTTAGTTAGAACAGCATGGGGATCAAAATTAAAAAATTATAAAATCACATATATTGCTATACAAAAGATGGAGGCAGTCAGGAATACATTTCTCTTGGAGCAATCCCGAGGAAAGGAGAAGAATCCACTACAGTAGGTCATGTTAGCAGCTTTGAGACAATGCAAAAAAAGCTATTTTTTAATTGGACAGATATTTCGTCAGAAGAGCAGTCGATTTGTAATTGTTTTCTTAAGTGACACAGGAAGATAAAAGCAATGTGTAAGCTTCTGATTCTTCAGGATTCCTATTTTTCATTATTCCATTATTTCATCTTAGAAATTGTAAAAAATTTCATAAAAGCAAAAAAAAAATCTTTAAAAAAACCTCGTCATTTCATTTTCAAGCTTTTCTTCCTAAGAGAAATACAGTAAGAAATAAATAAAATGAAATAAATACAGTATTAAAAATAATAATTTTCTCAGATAGAACAGAGCTTATTCTGATATATATTTAGATATTGGAATAGATGTAAAATATAAATGTGAATTTATTCCAATATTATAATAAATCTTTAATTTTTTGATATATATATATATATGCAAAATACCTGCCAATCTTTCAATATGGTTGTCTTCAATACTAATAGCAGGGTACTGAACACATAAGAGCTATGGGAGAATGTAGAATCTACATTCTATTTCAAATGCATAGATTTATTAAAACATGCTAAAATTATACACATTTAAAGTAAAGGTTGTAACTGCTATTCCAATTACTACAACACTCCCTTCTAGGTTAGGGAGATAGAAGAAACATAGTTTAACTTCATGTAAACTTCACAAAATGTTATTTTGTAATTGAATGATCCAAAGCTAATGAAAGATTCACAGCCTCGGAGACTTGTGATAAATCACATGGCAGGTACCTTTGGCCATTTAAAAGTTAGATACATGGTTGAAAGTGATAGTCTAGGCTATATAAAATGATAATGCAGACAGAGAGGCAGCATTTCCAGACACAAACTTAGCATCAAAAGATAGGCGTCTTACACAAGATGAAGTGCCCCCGGCAGCCTCTACCTCCCTAGAGAATACTTAAGAAAACTGGCTTAGGCTAGATCCGTACATTTTAAATGGCTTCAATTGAATGAGTTGAATCCCATCCTTCTAGACCGCAAGGACAGGTAAAATAATAATACTGGCACAATGGAAATACTGTATATTTGGGTAGTTTTTTGTGATTTCCATAATCACTAGTTTCAAATTCTGTCTTCCTTCAATGAAATGATACAGATAATTATGTAAGCCTTGCAGATGCAACACAGTTTGCAGGAAGAGGGAGATAATCACATGTATCCAACACATCACAAACTGGTAACACCCAAGAATTCTGTCTGGAAAAAAGTGCAAGTTAACTATATTAAACTGCTTTTCACAAACTGGTCTCTGAAGGGTTCTCTACGTGTATTCCAAAGTGAGCTGCTAAAGTACAGTAAGTCCATTTTTTTCAAATTTTTTGTGCCAAAACACTAATTGACAGATGCAACGTGTAGCTCTCAATCAAACAGCAAAATTCAACACTTCTTACCATCGTTTTTGAAAGTGTACATTCATTCCAGTCATACAGATATATTATTTTTGGAACAGATTCTTCAGGAGTTTCTTGCTGCTTCACAAAGAAATGACAGATTTAGAAAGACTGAAATACAGTCAAGGATCCTATCTCTGTGCCTGTGGAGAACCTGAGGACAAGTTTGTAGGCCCCTGAGGTTCTGTCCTAAGTCTTTTCCAGAGGAATTATGGATTAACACAAAGAAAAACACACCAGGCCATTCACCATTCTATTTGAAAGGGAAAAAACACTCTGTCCCTTGTACCAATGAAGAGACAGTCTATAAAATGAGATAGAATGTAACCATTTTAGAACGTGCAATAGAAATGTAAACTAAGAAATCAATTTATGCTCAATTATAATTTAATCTGGGTAAAATAGAATCATAGAATACCAGGTTGGAAGGCACCTCAAGGATCATCTGGTCCAACCTTTCTTGGCAAAAACACGGTCTAGACAACTTTAAGTAATCTGGATGCAAATGTGTGGTGGATTACCATTGGCCTGTATCCAAACACCCACCCAGCTGCTCACCCACTTCCCCCTCCTCAATGGCACAAGGGGAGAAAATAGGATGAAGAAGCTTGTAGGTCAAGGTAAAGACAGAGACATCACTTACCAGACACCGTCAAGGACAAAACAGACTTGGAGAAAATTAATTTAATTTATTGCTAATTAAAATACATTTGGATACTGAGAAACAAAGCCAAAAATTAAAACAATACCTTCCTCCGTCTTTTCCTGGGTGCAGCTTAACTCCTTTATCTGCCCTCTCCAGCAGCAGAAGGGGGTTGGGTGTTAAAGTCCCTCCCTGCTCCTTCTCCTGTTCAGAAAAATTTGCTCCAGTGTGAGCTCTCCAAGGGCCACAGTTCCTTCAGGAAATACCCAGCTGCTCTTGGTTTGAGGACAAAAGGTCATAAGCATATGCTTTTGTAAACTGGTCAGAAGTTCAACTAATGCAGCTCATGTGTATCATACACCCATAAAATATTAAGAACACAGTGAGTAATGGCTTAGCTCTATCAGTCTTCCTTCTCATGTTTTTAATTCTTTAGAAACTCTGTATTTTGACATATTAACAATTTAAATATCCAGGATCCAAAACCCAAAGTAAATATAAAACAATGTAAGAAAGAATGTAGGCAGTACGACTTCAGAAGGTGAGAGGCATTTCCATATCCACTAGTTGCTTTGCTGCTATTTGAAATGTGAGAACTTCAGCACATGAAAATATGAGAGCAAAGGTAATTTTCAATGTTATAAGTTTACTTCCGCATGGCAATTTTTTTTTTTTTATTAAGCTAAAAACATTTTGTCAAAGTCTTTTTTGACTTTTTTTGGTTTTAACAGTGCAATTCTATTAGATTAAATCCTGGTTCCATTGTGGAAAGAACAGGACCTTCTAAGAAAACTTTTCTAACAGGTAGATAGAATATTTATTGTTTCAAGTTTGATAGAGTTATTACAAGATTAGCAGAGAGTTCATGTTGCAGAAAAGCAAACAGTACGTATGTCTGAAAAATTAATTATAGTTTATGTTGCTTACGACTTTTAAAAGTTACAAGAAGCTCTCAAAATAAAATCCTCCTATTAAAATTCTTCCCAGGAAAAAAAAAAAGAAACATACTTTGAAAATAAATTCTCACCCACAATAATTACCCATACTATTAAACAAAAACAATTAGAGTTCATGAAGATTATTTTTCTAAAACCAACCATGTAGCAGAGCAGGAATAAGCTGCCGTGTACATTAAGTTGCCTTTAAGTACATTAAGTGACACACTGATTATTCACATACACACGCATTTAACTACATTCAGAATTTAGCATTACATCAGATATGCTGAAAGAAGCCAGAATCTGGCCTAATTACAATAAAAAAGGAAGAAGAAGAAGAACAGAAAGGAGTAGAGAAAAACAGAAAAAGAATTAGAAAAATACAAAGGAGACAAATGTGGCACTTTTTTTTTTTTTTGCCACTCTTGTTTGTTATCTTTTCCTCATTTATTTAAAAAAGACAGATTTGACAGCTCATGAGAGAAAATCTACCTCACGGGGTTCTAATCCTACCCTGTCTAATCCCTGATTTTTGGAGGAATTTCAAAATAAGACAAAGAAACCCCTCACATTCTATCAATGTTTTCATATTTCCCCAACTTCTTGAAGTAACGAGTTTTAAAGTCCAGTCCTTTCAAGGCAGTCACACAAATGGCAAATTTCAAAGTAATCTTTTGAGAAAATGATACATGTGTTTGAAGAGGCAAACTAAAGTCTGACAGAAAACCTGAGATAGCTAATTTAATTTAAAATTGGCAGTTGGTAAACAGATCACAGTATCTTGACTACTTTGCTTCAATTTAGTTAAGCTGACTTCTAGTCAAATTGACTAAACATACATAAAAGGATGAGCTGCGACGCGACAGAAGAGCAGGAGATGCACCCACCTAAAATAAAGGCGGCCTCTCCTGGAGAGCACTTTGGGCTCAGCACTTTGCCATCTCCTTGCAGTCCTTCCGTCTCAGCAGAGAAAGCAGTGTTTTGTGAAGACTAGATTGCAGAAAGTCCCAGTCCTGGTTGATCTGTAAGAAGTCCCAGGGATGGCATTGGAGTTGGTGAGACGAATCTATAGCAATTTCACCCCTTGTTTTTGAAACCTGTATTTAATTTCAAACCTACAGTATTTGGAGCATTAACTTGGGCATCTCAGTGACACTCACTCGGAGTGGTTATAAAGGGAAGCAGGGATATTGCAGTTTCTGTCTTTGAAGCAAGCTCTACTAATTTATTCTTAGGTTACAGGTGAAAAAAAGCGTTCTTAAAGGCACACAAGGACCAGAGAAAGCTAGTTCTGCTCCCTTCTATCTGCACCATTTAGCCTCCCAGACAACTCAGGCAATTCTACTATCATTTACACATATAAACTCATCCAAATGTGTAGATTCTGTAAAATCTGATTTAAATTATGCCTAGACTGAGTTAATCTCATCAAAATGCTACTTTTGCACAGAAACAATATTTAGTTTTTTTCATTGGAACATTTGTAAGACTTTTTTTTTAATGCCCTTCTGGTGGGGTCCTAGGAGTCAGTGCTGCCAGAAGGAGGTGGAGGAGGAGAGGGGTTTATGGCAAACTGTCGATGCCCCACATTCTCTACCAGAAGGAACATCCTGATACTGATGGAAATGTCTTCCCTACCCAAGAATCCACTAGTGCCAATTTCCATGTGTTTTCTAATACAACACTTTCCTCTTTCTTCATTAGTTCTCAGTTCCGCATGAAACCCAATTTTATTACTCGTGTTTACATTGGATATTTCCTCTGTGTTCTCTTTGTTCTGAAAAGAGCCGTTTTTACCCAACTCCCAACGGTGCATTCTTACAGTAATAAGTAATTAATTACTGGTGTCACCTTTCCTGGGTTATCATCCCATACCTACATGCCTCCGTATTACGCTATACTTTTAGTTTAGGGTCAAAACCAGGTACTCAACACAGAATAGCTATTTGCTGCAGAAATAAAGCAAAATGACGATAAAAATAGGTGTTATGCCACAGAGTTGTGGAAAGCTAAACCAAAACTAAAATTAATTGAGTAATAGTAAACAAATCACTACACAATTTGCTGTAACAGCTTAAAAAAGCTAGAACAAAGTTCCAAGCAGACAAGGCCAGATTAAACAAATCTCTCCTGTTCTGAGGCTTGAAGAGTTCATACAAACATAATGGACAGTATCATGCTAACTGCCCTGAAGAAGGAAAAAAGTATGTATCTTTATGTGAAATACAGGCAAGGGTGTGGTTGGGAGCATAGTACAGAGGATTATTTTGGTAATCCTGCAGCAGTTTTTTGTCAGGTCTGGTTTGATTCACAGCTGTAAAATTCAACAGAAATGTGATGGAAATTGTTAAAAAATAAAGGCAGCAAATATGTCATTGATTTAGAAGTGGCCAAAACCATTATTTCAGTTGAAGGCAGTTAAGATTAGCATGAACTCTGGATTTTTGACCTAGAAACAAAAACTTTGCTAGATTTTCGTATTTCTATTTCATATCTATCATAAAATATTATTTCCCCGTAATCTTATAAATGGCTTTATCAAGATATTAACATTCATTGGGAAAATAAAAAAGTCTTCCTGGTATACAGCAAAGCAGTGCTAACCTAAAAATAGATGTTTCTGCTCTCAGATAAGACAGGAATACATACTGAAAAGAGACCCTGCTTCTGAAAACGTCTGCCGGACTAGTATGCCAAAACTACCCCAACTACATTGTATGCTTTGAGATATGATACTTAATTTTAAGAGAAAATTTAATTTGGTCTTGCTAGAAAGTATCATTTCTAATACAGAGATGTAAACCTAAAACGCAACCTAATAAAGTATATTTTATTGTACATGCTCTTCTTTCTATAAAGGGATATTCACAGAAGCACGTACCATAAGCACTTTGTAGTACTTTTGCTCACGTAAGCATAAGCACCATGCTAATTAAATAAGCTATTTACTTAGCTCTTTTTCCTGATTATGAGAGTAGGGAAAACAGGAATTCTCTTAAATATTTAAAATATTTTTTTATATTGCATTTATGCCTAAAATAGAACAGTGCCTTGTTAAAACCAAAACAAAGGGAAAAATGAACCCACAGCCATAAAAAACAGTTCCTGACTTTTAAAGTCTCTACCAGAAAGAACTTTCATAGTGAAGAGGTAAGAGTGTAACATAAGGATGCCAAACAGTGTGGCAGTTCAACTATGTATTACCCCTGAGGGAAAGGGAAAAGCAGTAACATTAAAGGCCAGCCAACAAAACCTCTGTGGATAAAAATGAAACTTCCCACAGCTTTTAAACCTTGTTTTCTTCCTATGTCATATCCAGCAATTAGATATGAGAACTATAAGGTTAATTTACATATGATGCATATCCTTCTATTCCTTATTACGTTCATTGTTTTTTTAAATTAAAATATATTGTATTCTCAGAAATCACTAACAATAGGCAGACAGGAGAAAATTGATTCATATCTATAGGGATCTCTCAGGAATTTATGAAAGGTCCCAGTTTCCTAGTGTCCCTTAGAAAATACCAGTCTAGTGGAAAGGAAAACACCACTGCTTCTTACCAGCAAAGACGTTGAACGCTGTGGAGCAGTAGTTCTGAAGGAAGACAGCCTCTTCANGTCACAGGAACACTATGTCATGGAACCACAAACGCGCACACACACACACACACCCATACCCCCACCCCCACCCAATTCAAGCCTGTTTGCCCCCTCACAGCACAATGTGACCTTGAGCTCTTGCTCCACCTAGACAAAGGCCTAGATCTGGAACTCATAGATTTTTTTCATGTCTAGTTTTAAGGCCCATTTTGAATATGAGAGTGTGTTGAGCTGTTTGTGTCCAGGTATCCATAGAAAACTGAACAAAGAGAGACCAATACAGGATTTCTAGACCACAAGTTACCCCAAAACAGTATCGGTTTTAACCAGGTCATTTCTGACAAATGTCTGCTTGTACCTTTCTAATCTGTACTTAAAAAATTTAGACTCCATAACCTTCCAAAAGATCTATTTAATGCCTCATCACTCTGCCTAGTCCTCTAACCCAAATTGATATTCCCATGCTAGACTTCATTACTTCTTGAAGCTTTGAAAACAAATGTTATCTGTGAAGATCATTTGATAACTTCTACCTTGTCGCTTCTCAGACTTCACTTATATCCCCAGTTCTGACATGGTTTCTGAACTTCTAACCATTCTTATTCCTCCTCTTCAGTTCTCTCCAATGGATTGACATCTCCCTGGAAAGACAAAGGGGACTCATTACTTCAGGTGAAGCCTAGCACTGGGGGAGTAGAATAGAAGGATTACTTCAGGTGTCCTCCAGGCTTTCTCCCTGTTTGTACACTCTCTGGGAAAACATTTGTCTTTTTTGGAACTATTATGATCCATATGTTGATCCATATGTTGATATGTTGATCCAGATGATCTGGTATTACAATAACTGGTATAGCTTGTGACATGCTCCGTGCTGGGGCCCTCTTCCACATGGCTGGTCATCTTAGCCAATACGCTGCCTTTGTTTCTCTTTATCTCAGATCATTTCCACTTTACCAATCACAACCTCATTATTTTAGTGCTTTATCCCAAGCCTCTTCTTAAGTCCCGGTCAATGTAAAATTCCATTCTCTTAAGAAATCACTACAAGGTAATCGCTGAGGCTGGTTTTCCAGACATTTATATAATCCTCTCACGGTAGTTTCATCTGCACCATAGCTCCTTATCCAGTGATTCCGCCCCACTCACTACCAACAGTGACAAGCACCCTGTCACTAGATCCTTGGCTGCTTATCAAAAAATGCAAGTATAGTTTCCCCTTATTTATGACAAAGCAATAAATATCTTCAGTAAGCCTGCAATGCTTTTACATAGATTTTTTTACATAGATTTTTTTACATAGATTACAGTTTCGATTCTAGTCGCTTAGGCCCTTTCCTG
>VYZM01021687.1:0-20726 GCA_013398915.1 Dromas ardeola
CAGGGATTTGGGGCGCTGGGGGCTGCAGCAGGTTTAAACAGCATCTCACTGCTGCGCATCCCTGGGCAGCACCGGAGGAGTCGGAGCAGGATCCTGCCTGCGGCCTCGGGGCAGGACGGCAGGACCCGGTCCCAGATGCGGGACCTTGCTGCCTGGCTGCTCTGCAGCCCCTGGGGAGAAGGTGGGGTGATGTCCCCCCCCCGGTACCATCGCCTCGGCTGCCTGCCCCAGGCCCTGCACGGCCCTGAGCCCCGACAGGGCTGCTCTGCCCACGCGGGCATCCCTCCTGGACACTCGATTGATTTAACCTCTCTGTAGCTTCTTTGCATGGAATAAAAAACCTCGAATGCCCTGATCCCTGCGATGATGTGAAACCTGCTTGGGAAGAGCCCCGGTGACGCTCTCTGAAGGCACCTGCATCCTCCTCATCCCACTCTTCCTGTCCGGTGTCTGGATCCAACCCTTGGAGATGTTCTGGGAGGGTAGAGTTGCCCGCAGACGCGGCCCCGCACTGGCAGGGCTGTGCCAGCGGCCACTCCCTCCCACAGCAGCAGCCGGGCTTGGGCAGCCCCTGCGCTGGGCTGTGAGCTCCGCTTTGAAACCCCATTATCCCCAGACCTTTTCCATATGTCCGTGGCTTACTCTGCTAAAACGGGGTCAGGAAACCCACACTCGCTCTTGGGCCCTGCAAAGCATCTCTTCCATCGCAGTCCTGCAGCCCTCAGCCTCAGTCTTCCCATCTGCAAAATGGGTCTAGAAAGGTGCTCCCAGGATTTTTACAGCCTCTTTTAGGATCAATGGGATTTTTTGGTAGTCAGCAGCTCCGATGAGCTTCTAGGCATACGGTTGATCATCCCCCAAAATAAGATGATGGGGTGCTGCAGCTGTTATTTCGGTCAGTCCAAACAACCACCCAAAACAGTGTTTTCCCTGCTGGCTCCGGGGCGCTGCCCGCCAGGTGCACAGAGGGATGCACGGGAGCACAATTCCTTAAAAAAAATGAACAAGCCTCAGCCATGCTCCTTCCAGCTCTCTGAAAACCCAGGGAAAAAGACAAATCAATGCTCATCTAATGGAAAAAGCCAAGAAATTTTGCATTAATGGAGAGCAAAAGCTGCCCTGGGTGGATGGTGCTGGGGGTAGCGCTTGTTTGCTCCCCGGGTTGTGCTGTGCCGGGGTCTGCACAGCAGCCCCTCTCTTCCCCCTTTGTCCAGTGCCATCTGAGGACATTCCCAAGATTTTGTGGGTTTGACATTATTTGTAAAATAATGGTCCTTCCTCCCTGTGACCATTTTCTTGCAAAACCCATGCCTGCTCCCCGCGCTGGCAGGCAGCTCCGCACCATGCCTCCCTGAGTATGCTCTCAGTTAATATTAAGCCCCAAGGAGCAATGACGGGCATCTGAAGTGACTGAACCCCTCCTCCGACGCTGCCGGGAGGTGACAAAGCAGGAGTGACATGGGTGGGAACAGCAGTGCTCACAATAGCCCTGGGCTTGAGCTCAAATCCAGCCTGATGCCGTGCCAATGCTTTTCCCGGTCCCACAACACAGGTCCCTGCGCTGCATCCCTGGGGGGCTGCACGGGCTGCCCCAGGAGGTGAAGCTCCAGCCCAGTGTCTCCCAGTCCGGGGCAGCTGGCAGCACCCCAGGGACGAGGTTTGGGTCTGTCAACCTTGTGCCTGGGCAGCAGGGCACAGACCGAGGGGGGAACACCCCCGCTTCGGGGCTCGTGGGCTGCTGGCGAGGGATCTGCCACTTCATTTAGCCGTTGTCACACGAGGGCTGAGATCAGGTACCGTGGGCTTGCTGCGATAGGGGGGAAGGTGGCCGAGCTCCCCAGCCGGGCTGGGACACACCAGGAGCAATCCCAGCAGCAGCTCCAGCTCTGCTCGGCCGCTCCGGAGCATCCTTGTCCCGCGGGATGGGGATGAGGGACCAGGGCTCCCGCTGCAGCCACCCAACGCCTCTGATAGTGCCCCATCGTGGGGTGCCCCCTTGGGTCGGGGCAGGGGGGCTGCACCCAGGAGTGCCTTTCCTCCTTTCGGTGCATCACAGGGCACAACCTGTCTTCAGATCCAGGAACGTTTTGCAGCCAGGGAGCTCCTGGCATCTCCCCTGGCATCAGCTGGTGCAGGCTCAGCACTTCCTCTCTTTATCTTTCCACTCTTAATTGCACTGTGACCATGGAATGGCAAAAAGGGACATTTTATGGGGTGTCTGGGTGTGGATAGAGGGAATTTTGGTTCCTTTGAAGACGTACAGAGAGCTGCATGGTTCAGAGCTGTGGTTGCCACCATGTGATGTTTTGAGACATTGCTGGAGAGATGCTTTACAGCCCTCCACTGGAGCAGGAGGGGTAAAACGCACAGACACAACCCTGGGAAAACACCTGTAGGACACATTAATGGTGCCCACCTTCTCCTGTCCCAAAGGCAGCTTCAAAACACCATGTCAGGGTGGATTCTTCTTGTCTTCACCAACAGGGTGGTGCCATTACGGTCAATCTGACTACCTCAGTCTGCTTCTGGCTTTAACCCTCTTGCCTTGTACACGTGGTGACCAAGCTGTCCCTCCCATCCCTCGTCATCTCGGCGCTGTTGAACCTCCAAGACCAGATAGCGTCGGCCCAGATGGGTCAAAGCAAATTAGCGTCAAAGCAACCTGTTTTGGTGGAAAACCATATGATAGTGAAGAGCCCTGACATGAGCCGGGCGCTGGCCCAGTTGCCCCTTCCCACAGGTGCAGCGCAGGCTCCTCCTGACCCACATCCATCCCTCCATCACCCGACCTGCTCCCAAAACACGGCACGAGCAAACGTCACATCCCACTGTGACTCTTCTCGGGCTCTGGTGGGCTCCGTGGTGTGAACGTAGGAAGAGCCCCGACTGTGTTGACGCCAGCCCTGCGAGCACCAAGGATGGTCTCCCCCAGCAGCGATGAAGCTCATGTCCTTTCCGCAGGCTGATAAGTTCCCCAGCAAAAGGGCTGTAATCATATTTCCCTGTTTTTCTGTTCCAGGAGGCAGAGATAATGAAGGGCGTGATGGAAGCGGTGCCTGTGCAATCCCCGCAGCAGGGAAACAGGAGGAAAGGGAGGCGGGGAGCGGGGGAAGCAGCCGGAGATCTCGCAGTAAAATCCCATCCTTGTCATTTGGTGAGCGGGCAGCCCCCTGCCACGGGCGAGCCCAGCCTGGCTGGCACCCACCAGCCCACGACTGCCACCAAATGCCTGTGTCCACGCTGCTGGAGCAGAAGCGTTCATCCTCCGTGGGACACTGTTCCCCAAAAACCAGGAGCCACCAGACTCTCTGGTTTATTCCCGTGCAAGCGTAAATAATCGTCTGGGCACTAAGAAGCAGCAAAGGAGCAAATTCCCAAGCAGCCGGGCTCCGCTGCAACGCCGACGGTGCCGCAGCTCTCTCCTCCCCGTGCCTGCCGGGATCTGGCCTGGCACGCCTGGCACGCTGCCGCCTGGCACGCCGCCGTGCCCTCCGAGCCAGGGCCCGGGGAAGGGGAGCTCTGCTCCACCTGCCATCTGCTCGCCTGGCTCTGCCGCCCCTGTCCTGCCGCGTCCCGTATGGCACCGGAGCTGCCCCTTTTCAGACGGGTGACGAGTGATGCCGCTGGCGGGGGCCGCGCCAGGGGCTCCTGCGGAGGGTCCAGCTGCTGGCTCCCTCCAGCTCCCGCTCTGCAGGGATCCCCCCCCTGCCTCACCTGCGGGGACACAGGTGCCAGGGGTTAAATCCCTCGGGAGAGGGGACCTGGCTGACACACAGCCCCTTGTCCCCAAGCCAAAGCCCCAAGGTAGGGGTGCGCAGGGCACTTCGAGCATCACTCTGCCCTCCGTGGCCGGAGGGACGGGGCAGGGAACTCTTAGCCCAAATCCCAGGAGCTGTTATCTATTACAGAAATGCAAGGGAAGGGTTTTTCCAGGCAGAAAGCCCTCGGCAGAGGTGCTCCCTGTCCCCAGGGAGTGTGCCGTCCCATCTGCAGGGACACGGTGCCGGCGCCAGGTCACCAGCTCGGCTCTCTCCCGGTCATGCTGGGGAGGGTGCAAGCATCCCTCTCAGTCGCCTTGAGTGCAAGTGCTATTTTTTCCCCTTTCTTGGCATTACTATAATTTAATGAGGTTCATAGATGCGGTAAATACAGAGGCGCGTGGAGCAAAGGAACGGCGTGCCCTGGATACGGACATGGCGTGTTTGCAAGGTGGCAGGAGAGAAAGAGGGGGTGGGGGGGATTTTTTTTCTCCTCTCCATAATTACTGGGAGAACGGTGAACAGCAGGACGGGGAGGTTTCAGGGCAGCACAGCCTGCACCTCCACAGCTCTTCTAAGAAATCCCATGTATTTTACAGCCTTTAAATTACTTTCAGAACAGCTCGCTCACATCCCTGCTGGGATGCCCATCTCACTAACTGGGAAAATGGGAGCATGGCTCATTTTCCATGCGTACGGCGCAAGATTTGCTCTCTCCAGACGTTTCTGGATGGTACTTGGGCTCCTGGCACGTTCCCATTGGCAACCCACAAGGCAATTCCCCCTGGAAAGCTGCGTCATCTTGTTTAAAAATAGAGCCATGAACTGGGAGCAGGACCAGTGCAACTGGTCCATTAGGAGCAAGGGTGCAGGCAGAGCAGCGCGCTGCTTTTCTGGCGTGATTTGGAGCACAGCGTTGCACCTTTTGTCCATAATCCAGACCCACTACCAGCAGCACAAACTTATCCTCCCCATCATGGCCAGCCTTGCTCTCCAGGGAATGGCAGGGAGAGATTAGCGCTGTGTAATTAAGCAAGCGGAGGTCGTATGGGAAGCTCCTGGTGCGGCTGTAAATCCCCCCCAGCCGCCCCTCACTCCTCACGCCTGGCGGTGGCTGGCACATATCGCACAGGCGGCACAGGGAAGCGTCAAGATTAAAAATTAGAACATTGTGGAAAAGTTTAATTGCGTTTTTCGGTTCAATCCCAAACACGGCGCTTGAGGTCGTTTCCCGTGGTGGTGATGAATCTCCACCCGTTGGCGATTCACCCAGCTAATTTGATTTACAGGCAGGGGGGTACGTGCACCCGCAGACCAGGACCACACTCTACCAGTGCGTGTATCTGGCCAAATATTAATAGATATTTGGGCTGTCTTCACGCCCAGCTCTTCCGGGCCGAGTGACCTTCAGGGCAAGCTCGCCTTTGATGTGCATCGCTTCGGAGCGGGATTGATCCTGCAGGCACTTCAAACACAGGCTGCCTCCATTTGCCTTCTGTGCAAACTCTGATTAACGGGCAAAACGCCTGTCTCTCTTTTTTCTCTGACCACTGAAGGCATCAAAACGAAGGCTGGCAGTCCCTGATTAACCATCGCCCTTTCCATGGCTGTTCCCAATGCTGTCACCGTGCTCTGCTCTCTTTTGCCGCTGCTGTACAGACCACCTGCTGTCGCCACTGTATTAAAATTAAAGCCATGGTAGACCAGAAGCACGACAATGATATTTATTGAACGAAAATGGGAATTGCTTCATCTTTCGGCATGAATTATGTCTTACTACTTGGCAAGACAGGACACAGGAGCCCCTCCCTGCCTCTCTCACTTGTCCCCAGTGTCCCACAGGGCTCCCAGAGACCTTGGAGATGTTTCATGGACTTTAGGACCAGGAGAAATGTGCTGGCACTGGAGAAAGGCTCGTCCTCCTCATGGGAGGAAACCAGACCAAGCCATCTGCTTGATTTAACTGCGATGTGTAGATGGATGAAGGAAGAGCCCCATGCTCCTCCAGTGCCGAACCCTCAAAGGGTGCAGGGTTTGGCCCGAAGGTCTTTTAAAGCCCAAAGCCCTGCTCAATGCCTGTGCTGCCAGGGCTACCACCAGGAGCTAAGACCACAATGCGCTGATGCCACCTATCTCCAACAAGCAGCCACCAGGACCTCAGCCGAGACACACAGGCGAGGGCCAACAGCACAAGGATGGCGAGCGGGCGAAGGGGACCTGCCCCATGGCTTTGCCTGCCTCACACTGGGACCAAACAAAACACATTTTTATCACCGAGACAAATCAAACCGTGCCTCTCCTACACATCAGACCAGATCTGGGTTGGTCAGTGGTGTAAAAGTGGATTTTCTTAAGGGATCCCACAGCAAACCCCAGAAACAACCGCCCAGGAGCAGGAAAGGGGCTCCAGCATCACGCTGCCGTGGAGCTACACCCCGGCAAGAGGAGATGACGGCGATGACAAACGACACTCGCCCTATAATTACGGCCAGACTCCAATGCAGCGAGTACTGCTGCATTATTAAGAGCAACCAAAAATACACCCAGATTAGTCATTAGCTGGCCCGGGTTACGTAGCAAGCGGCCGCCGGGGCTGTCTCACCCTTGCGCTTGCAGAATTGAAAGGGGGGAGAGATTAAAATGGTTTGCAGCTATTTTTACGCATCCTTCATTTTGCGTGGTCGAGGCCCTGGGGTGAGTGGAGCCTCTCCAGAATGCCCCGGCCCTGGGGAAAATTGCATTAGGATAATATTAATTGCCTTAGTGTAGTGTAACAGCTTAGTGTAAGCCAGCAGAGCTGAAGCAATGCACGAGGTCAGGGGAACCCATGGGTGTAGATTTGCTTCGTGCCCAAGGTGGGATCTGGGCATCAGCCTTGAAAATTGGCTTCAACGTGAAGGGTGTGAGGAGGAGGTTATGGAGGTAGGGCGGGCTCCGCAAAGACCAGGCTGAAACCACGCACGGTGTAACAGCTACGCAGCAGTGCTGCCACGAAGGCTGTGTTTGAAAGCCTGTGGACCAGAAGCCTCCAGAAATGTTGTTTGACACCTCCATTAATGACCTGGGTGATGGGGCAGGGCGCACCCTCAGCAAGGTGGCAGATGACACCACAGCGGAGGGAGGTGGCTGATGCAGCCGAGGGTGGTGCTGCCACCCAGAGGGACCTGGGCAGGCTGGAGAAAGGGGCTGAGGGACCTCCTGAAGTTCAGCCAGGGGAAGGGCCAAGTGCTGCCACATGGGAGGAGAAACCCCAGGACGTGCTGGGGGACACCCAGCTGGAAAGCAGCTTGGCAGACATGGCCACGGCACCGGGAGAAAAAATCCCAAATGTCCAGGGATTGTTCCCACAGCGAAGGTGCAAGGAGGGAAAACTGTGGCTTGTTCTCATGCTCTCGAGGAACCGTTTCCATCGCCCTGCGAGCCTTGGGGCACCGGGCTTTCCTGGCAACCTCGGCTTCAAATGCATTGCCTCCCCTGGCCACGGCGCTGGGCACCAAAAATATGGAGCTTCCGGGAATGTCTCCCATAGCAAAGGCACCGGGAGGAAAAACCGTAGCTTGTTCTCACGCTCTCTTGGAACCGCTTCCATCGCCCTGCAAGCCTGGGGGCGCCGGGCTTTCCTGGTGACCTCGGCCTCAGATCTGTTCCTTGCCCTGGCTGCGGTGCCGGGCGCCAAAAATCCCGAACGTCCAGGGACGGCTCCCACGGTGAAGGCGCCAGGAAGAAAAACCCTGGCTTGTTCTCATGCTCTCGGAGAACCACTTTCCTTGCCCCACAAGCCTTGGGGCACCGGGCTTTCTTAGCCACGTCAGCCTCAAACCCACCGGCTCCATGCGCCACCCCTGTGGGTCTGGTAGACACCAAGCAATGCACTCTCCCAGCAAAGGTGGTGACCAGCCTCCTGAGCTGCATCACGCAGAGCTTCGCCAGCAGGTCCAGGGGCCGATCCCACCCCTCTGCTCAGCACTGGTGAGACGCATCTGGGTGTTGTGTCCCACATTGGGCTCCCCAGCAGAAGACAGGTGTGGACATGCTGGAGCGAGTTCAGAAAAGACTAAGTGCCTGGTGCATCTCTGTGATGAGGAGAGGCTGAGAGACCTGGGGTGGTTCAACCTTGAGAGAAGACGGCTCAAGGAGATCTTATCCATGTGGACAAATGCTTGATGGAGAGAGGTAAAGGAGACAGGGCCAGACTCTTCTCTGAGGTGCCAAGTGAACAGAGGCAATGGGCACAAACTGGAGTATAGGAAGTCCTCCTTAGACATAAGCAAATGTTATTTTATTGTGAGGGTGGTCAGACATGGGAAGAGGTCGCTCAGAGGTGTTGTGGAGTCTCCATCCTTGGAGATATCCAAAGCTCGACTAGACCTGGCCTGGAGCAGCCTCCCGCTGGAGCAGGGGGTTGGAGCAGATGAGCTCCAGAGGTGCCTCCAACCTCAGGGACTTGGTGTTTCTGTGGCTGTGAGCCCCAGCCAGACCCTACTCCCAGCTGTGCCATGGCTCTGCTCCCCATCCTCCTCCCCGGGATGTGGGACATGTTCCCCTCCTTCCCACGGTGTTTTGACACCGACTGCAGAGAAGTACTAGCTGAGAGACAGGAAGAACCACTATGATTGCCTCCAGCACATCTTCCTAGATCTAATAAACCAGACAGTTTATTGACTTCTTTATTTAACTGGAGTCATCTTCTCTCTCTTCCGCGCCGCCGTGTTTGCCTTGCAGCTTTTCCAAATACACTTCTACACCGAAAAATACCCCATGAGCATCATTTCTTCTAATTCCTTGAATCTATCCTTCAGATACGTTCTGGGTCTGACCCAGCAACATGACAATTTAATTGAGCAGTGCTTTCCCCTGTCCCCTTGCGAAGCTGCGGCGTGGCAGGCAGGAGCTGGGCTCCATCCTGGCTCCAGGACCGGGCACGGCTGGGACCAGACGTCCCCCTGTGCTCTGGGAGCATCCAGCCCATGTGGGGTCAGTGTGGGCTTCTCTGCTCCTCAATTGCTTTTACATGTTATTTCTGCATGAGTTTTGACCCAAAACATGACTTTGAATTAAAATCCAAAGGCCCTGGCAATCTCTAAATGGATTGTTTATTTATTTTTGAAGACAAAATCTTCTCCTTTTTTTTTTTGGTCATGTCACAGGCATCCCTTCATGTGGGTTTTTTGCTGGACCATCCCTATTATTTGAGGTTTTGGGGCACAAAGGTCTCACTGACTGATCCTAAAAGGATTCCAAAGCCCTGCAGCAGCCTGCTTCTTTACAGCCCCCTGTTCTCCAAGAGCCCTTATAAGAAAATCAGTAGAAAGACGGACAAAGTACTAATGGCTTTGGGTCCATATGAAGCGGTTTGGACTCACTGTAGGTCCCAGCCCCGCAAAGTGCTGAAGTGGCTGAGCCAAAGCCCAGCTGGGCTCTTCCCTCCTGAGCAAAATGGTGTTCAGCTGCTAAAAGTTGAGTCAACAAATTCTACCTTTCCCTTTTTTTCTGCACACTTGACAAGAGATACTATAGGGACACTAAATTCCATGTCTTTTGGTTTAATTTATTCTACGGATTATGAAGAGAAACTTAAAAAACAAAGTTTCATCAAGCAGTTCAAGAAGACGAACGCAACGTTTCATCACCCCTGGGAGTTATTTCTTATAAAACTGCTTGTCTGGTTACCTGGACTCACACATTCCTAATGCTTGGGGTGATTTGTTTGAGTTCTCTATTTCATTAATAAAATGTGATACAATAATGTGTTTTTTTGGTGCATTAGAGACATTCAACTTTCGAAAGACCTGCTGTAGCAATGAGGAAGTGTCTCACTCAGATGCTATCAGTGTCCAGGCAGGCGGCCACGGGCTCGCCTGCAGAAGAGGGAATTTTCCATTGGATTTACACTTTGCAGCTCAAATTAATCTCCACGGCTGTTTCTTTTCCTGTTGTTTGGGTGACTCCTTTGTATTGTTTGGCTGCTGTGGAAAAAATGGTGTCAGTCCCCGAGAGGCTGTCCAACCCCCTGCCAAAATTCCCAGTCACTACATCACCTCCCCGAGCAAAGTTCCCCACTTGCGGGCACCCAAGCCAAGAATTTAGAGCAATCCCTGGGAAGAGCCGGTACAGAGTGGGACGGGGTAAACAAGTGAGTCACGGTAACCTCCCGGCCTCAGCCCCAGTGGGACTCAGCTACAGGGCTCCTGGCATCGCTGTGGGGCTGCCCCTCCAGCCGCCATGACCCTCTGCCCCCAAAGGTTTGGGGTGCTGGTGGAGCCCCCTCCAGCCCCTGGCGGCATGGGGCGGCGGGAGGGCGGGAATTGAAATATTGAAACAGAGCACTCCCAGGGCTGTGGACGGGTCATTCCCAGTTGCTTTTTGGTGATTTGAGAGAGATTGGGTGTAAGGAACCGCGCTGTGGCCATGGAGAGCATCCCCCCGGAGCCTGTCTGGGATAAGCTCGGCTGGCGACGCTGAGCACCTCTGGCCCGACACCTGCGAATCACCCTGCTACGTGGCCAAAAAAGGCTACAGGTGCAGAGATCCTCTCTGTTTCCATCAGCCCTGCCCAACCGCAGTCCTGGCTCTGCCGTTCATCCTGCAGCTGGACACCCGGGGGATGCTGCCTCACTCTGCTCTGGGTGAGGGTTATAATTCAGGTTCCCCTCAAGAAATATTGCTCAATGCCCTCTGCCGAGGGCCTCCTCCTTCCACTGCAGAGGCTTGCATGAAATCAAACCTCATCCCTCTTTTCCTCGCATCCTTTGCTGGGAACTGGCTCGTGCCCAGCTCTCTCAGTCAAGGGCTGCGAGTGCTCTCGACCAGAAGTGTGGCGGCTCAGCCGGTGCCAGATGTGCTCTTGTGCAGCCAGATGTGCTGGTGTTCAGAGCGAGATGCTCAAAAGCACCGAAGGAGCCCTGAGGAGGCCGGAGGAAGAGTTAACCCCACGCCTGCAACACTCACAACAACCTTGGGTTGACGTTCCTCCAAAACCCAAGTGGAACCCCAAAGTATTTCAGAAAAAAAATTTTAGTTTTTCCCGGGACTGACCCATTTTCCATCAGAAAGGAGTTTGATGGGAAATTGTGACCTACCCTAAACCCAACAAGTACCTGACCAGCACGTGTGCCCTGCTCCTGGGTTCCCCCTGTTTATGTCTACAAGAACATCCCCTCCTGGGTCACTGCACTGGTATGCGAGGCAGCGACAAAACGAGCAATGACCTGGCAGTAACATGCAAGATTTTTCCAGGACGGTGACATCTTCTTCCACCGCATGCCACCAAAAGGGAGATCCGAGCAAAAAAGGAGTCAGTGGCGCGGGGAGGGGGGAGCTGCGAAACGCCTGCGGGGTTTTGCAATGCGTCCCGTGCCCTGTGTCGGCTCTTTGAGATCGGTGTTACAACACGGTGGGGCCAGGTATGTGCTTGACCTGGAGAAACCGGCATTTCCGTGTCACTGACCGTCTGGGGAATGGCAGGGGGACGCGCAGGAGACCACCCCGCGGATGTGGGCAGGGCTGTGCCTATATAGAGCGCGAGGAAGGGCAGAGGCAGCAGGTTTCAGCTCCTCTCTCCTCACTGCTCGGTTGTGATTTTCTCCCTGGAGGGGGAATTTCTTGATTTTTTCACTGCTCGGCGGCACAGGGTGAGGATGGATGCTGGATCGGCTGTGGTGCTCATTATTCTCCTCCTCCTCTCTGTCCTGTGGTTCCTGGACTGGAGAACCAGCAGGAAGAGAAGTCGACTGCCTCCGGGACCAGCCCCGTGGCCCATTCTGGGCAACCTATGGCAAAAGGGTGTCCTGCCCCTCTACAGGACCTACGAGAAGGTAAGAGAGGAGCTGGTGGTGCCAGACTCACTCCCAGCCCTGGCAGGGCAGCAGGAGACAAAATGGGAATGTCCTGTGTCAAAATAAAATGGGAACTGTGCAGGTGACTCTTTTCCCCACCTTTCTTTTCTCTTTTTCCCTCCCTCTTGTCTTGCTCTGCCAGAATTTCCTAAATCCCTGCTACTGGGAGCATAATCAATGCTGTTATTGAAGTCTTTCTCCTCCTGTGAGGTGGTGCTGCGGCACCGCTGCCATCCAGACCTGCTTCCTGGAGATGATGCTTTGAAATCCCAAAGTTGCAGCGGGATCAGAACCTCCCCCCCCACCCTCCCCGGGCCAGGTCTGGGTGGGAATGGGTCAGGGACGCCGGCTTCGAGGGAGGTGCTTCCCCTCCCTGCCCATGCATTTGCCGGTGTTGTGGCCACGAGGCTCAATTTCAAATTAAATGAATGGCTGGGGTTCAGGACCCTCACTCACCACAGCTTTCCCATCCTCCCCCAGCTCAGCAGCACGTACGGCCCCATCTTCACCGTCTGGCTGGGGCTGAAGCCGGTGGTGGTGCTCTGTGGGTACGAGGCGGTGAAGGATGCTCTGCTGGGCCACTCCGAGGAGTTTGGAGGGAGACCTGAAATACCCCTTCTGGTGCAGCTATCGAAAGACTATGGTAGGCATCTGCATTTCTTCTAGACATGATTGCTGTCTGGGTGAGCAGAAAGTCCCCGACTGCAGCTGGCCATGGTCATGTCTAGTGAGAGACTCAACACCCAAGACCTCAAACACCCATTTCCCACTCTGCCAGTCCCTCCAACTATTAAGCCTCCTGTTCAAGGACAGTATTAATTCCAGGTAACCAGTTCCAGCTTTGTTCTGAGTTTCTGTAGAGATCCTCAGCCTTTCAGGGGTGCTGTGCACGCAGCAGGGTCATTCCTTTGCTTACTGCCCTATTGCTCCTCAGCCAGGCTCAGAGCAGGGTCCCCCGTTCCTGGGGAGGAGCGGTGGGGTGGGCAGGTGAATGGTCTCCACTGCCTCCCTCCAGGTTTTGTCTCCAACAACGAGAAGAAGTGGCGGGAGCTGCGGAGGTTCACGCTCAGCACCCTGCGGGACTTTGGGATGGGAAAGAGCTCCATGTCGCAGCGGGTGCAGCAGGAGGCCCAGCACCTGGTGGAGCTGTTGGCAGAACTCAAAGGTGATGTGAGTCCCATCCGTCCTGGCTCCTGTGGCAGGTGGAGGACATACAACAGCCTCACGGGATGTGTGTGGTCCCAGAGCTGTTTGCAACGGCTGGCGTGGATGATCCTTGTAGAGAGAGGGGTTAGACCTCATCCCACCCAGAGAGAGCTGCAGGGATGTGATACAGTCATGGCTTAAGGGTGGGGGTGGGAGATCCTTCTCCTGAACTGGGTGCACGTGGTGGGGGACCATCGAGGAATATTTCACGCCCAAAGAACAGAAATAGGAAACTAAAGTGCATGGCATTGAGAACGCAAGAAAAACATACTGCTCCAGCAACACAGGGGTTATCAGGGCGATGTCCTCCCCTCTGACAAAACTGAACCGCTCAGTGCCGCCACCTCTTCTGGGGCTTCCTGAATATAAGGGGAGATGGAGGCTCAGTCGTAGGCTGGCTCCTCTGCCCCGACGTGCAATGCTGGCCAGGGCTGCTCACGCCAGGGAGATGTTCTGCAGCCCCCCATGTCCCCAGGGCACATCAGCAGGAGCCAAAAGCACCTGGAGATGCCTCTGCTTTCCTCAATCCCAACCACTGGGGAGGTGTTTAGGAGCAGGGAGGTCAATGTAGGAGCCCACAGCACAGGAGGGCCCTTTGCTTTGGCTGCTAGACCCGGCAGATTCAACCAGGGCTCAAAGTTCAAAGGACGGGGCTCAAAGCGGGAGGAAGGGTGTTTTCTGTGCTGAAGCAAATAACTGTTGACTTTCTGATGCCTTTCTTGCCTCTTCTGTGGCTGCAGGAAATGCTTTTGAGCCGATGACGATGTTCAGACACGCAGTCGCCAACGTGATCTGCTCCGTTGTCTTCGGGAGCCGTTACAGCTACAGCGACACGGCCTTTCTGGAGCTACTGAACGTGATCGGGAATTACATCAGCTTCTTCCTCTCCCCCATTGCCATGGTAGGCATCCACCCTCATGCCCAATGCTCTTGGGTGGTCGAGGAATGCTCCTTGGCTTTGGGTCACTCCTTGCCTTTGCTGGGACAGCATGGCTTTGAGGGAAGGTACGGGAGGCTCCGTCCAGACACCTGAGCCCTCCTGTTCCTCCTCCACCTGCAGGTCTACAACACCTTCCCCAATATCATGCACCACCTCCCGGGGCCACACAGGAAAGTCCTGGCCGAGTGCGAGAAGCTGAAGGACTATATCCGAGAAAGAGTTGAGCTTCACAAGCTGACGCTGGACCCCAGCTGCCCCCGGGACTACATCGACTGTTTCCTTATGAAAGCGGAGAAGGTAGAGGTGGTGCAAAGCGGGGTGCGGGCTGCCTTTCAGACCTGGCTGCAGCCTGGAAAATCACCCAGATGATACTGAATCCCATCCCTACCGCGTCCTTGCAGGAGAAGAGCAGCCCGGAGAAGATGTACAGCAATGAAGACTTGGTCATGTCAGTATTCAACCTCTTTGGTGCTGGGACAGTGACAACTAGCAACTCCTTGGTCTTCTCCCTCTTAATACTGGCAAAATACCCCCATATTCAAGGTAAGGGCAGCAAAATCCGTCTGCTCCCTGTGCCCAAGGAGGTCACGGTGCAGCAAAGGCACAGACAGAGAGTCCCAGCCCTGGTGGGTCCTGTTTTGGGGGGAGACCAAAATCATCCTGCATGGGTCGCCCAAGGGTGACAGCCACCACAGCCACAGACAGGCCAGGGGATCCGGGTACCTGATCCCTTTTCTCCATCCCTGCTTGTGCAGGTGGCCCCAGACTGGCCTATGAGAGATGCCTTGAACCTTCCTGAGCCGGGGAGGTACGTGGTCAGAGACCCTATTTCTGGTCTCTATGAGGGTTTATGCTGGTTGCTCCCTCTCTGCTAGATCATCCTTTGGCTCTAGGGTAGGTGCCCAGGCAGGCCAGTAAGAATTTACAGGGGGTCTTGCACAGCAAGCACTGCAGCTCCACATCTGCCTTTTCCCCAGTCAAGATCCAGGAGGAGATCGACACGGTGGTGGGTGCCAGCTGTGCTCCCAGCACGGAGGACAAGCTGAGGATGCCGTACACCAATGCGGTGATCCACGAGCTGCAGCGCTTCCACAAGACCCGCATCGAGAACTTCCCACGGATGACAACGCAGGACGTTGTGTTCAGGGGCCACACCATCCCCAAGGTAGACATCGTGGCCCTGGAGTCTCTGTCTCCCCGAGAGAAGGGGTGGCAGGGGGGCTTGAATGAGATTCACCTTTGCCCCTGGACTGTTTGTTCACTCCTGAAGGTCCTGGGTCTTTCCCAATCCTCGGTGGGGGGAGATGGTGATAACGTTTTAGTGGAGGAATAGAGGGAGCTGGATGCTGCTGCCAGTTCTGCCCACACACAGAATCACAGAATCGCAGACTGGTGGGGGTTGGAAGGGACCTCTGGAGATCATCCATTCCAAACCCCTGCCAGAGCAGGGTCACCCAGAGCAGGTGGCACAGGAACGCGTCCAGGCGGGTTTGGGATGTCTCCAGAGTCAGAGATTCCACCACCTCTCTGGGCAGCCTGTGCCAGGGCTCTGCCACCCTCACAGGAAAGAAGTTCCTCCTCGTGTTGAGGTGGAACTTTGTATGGTCAAGTTTGTGCCCGTTACCTCTTGTCCTGTCCCTGGGCACCACTGAAAAGAGCCTGACCCCATCCTCCTGACACCCGCCCTGTAGATATTGCTGAGCATTGATGAGATCCCCTCTCAGTCTTCCCTTCTCCAGGCTGAACAGCCCCAGAGCTCTCAGCCTTTCCTCAGCAGAGAGATTCTCCATCCCCTCATCATTTCCGTAGCCTCCACTGTCCCCTCCCCAGCAGTTCCCTGTCCTTCTGGAACCGGGGAGCCCAGCACTGGACACAGCACTCCAGATGTGGCCTCCCCAGGGCGGAGCAGAGGGGGAGGATGACCTCCCTCCACCTGATGCCCACACTCTTCTTGATGCCCCCCAGGATGCCACTGGCCTTCTTGGCCACAAGGGCACATTGCTGGCACACCCGTGTCCCTTGCCTGTCCTGGAAAACACCTCTTTCCACCAGGGAGCTGTGCAGGGCTGCTGGGGCCAGGAGCCTGCGCTCGCCCTGGCGTGGGGCAGAGCCAGCCCCCAACTCCTCAGATGTGGGGCAGGTCCAGGGATGGCCGCCAGCCCGGGTTTGACTGCAAGCCTTTTGTACAGCACCCACCTTGAAGGAACACCTCCCTCCTTTGGCCCTTGTGCAGCGAGAGGGGTTTTCGTGTAAAACAATGGGAATAACTCAATAATTTCTGCCTCATGAGCTGCACAGAGACCGGCAGGACCATGGGGACAGCGGAGCCCCACAGCAGGTGTCCCTGCCTGGCACAGAGCCATCGCACCAGGCTGCATCCCCACGGGCATCTGAGTGGGCATCGGGGTGCGTGCCCAGCCACCCCCCATGCCCCCCAGATGCTCCTCACTTGCTAATAATCCACCTCAGCAGAGCCCTGCGTCGCGGTACTGATGTTCCTCCTTGCCCTGTCCCTCTCCCACAGGGCACAGTTGTTATTCCGGTATTTTCTTCCGTGCATACGGATCCAACCCAGTGGGAGAACCCCAAAGAAGTTGACCCAGGGCACTTCTTGGATGAGAAGGGCGAGTTCAGGAAGCGTGAAGCCTTCATGGCTTTCTCAGCAGGTCAGTGCTTAACCCACACCCAACCACTTTGGCCGGCACCCTGCCTGCATCGGCTCCCGGCACCGCCAGCATGAATATCGGTTGGCACCAAAGTTATACCCGTAATATGAACTTCCTCGCCATCCTTTTATGCCCTTTTTTCCCCAAGCGCTGGGTGAAGCCTTCAGCCCGGCATTGACCCTCCGCTTTCCATGTCCCCAGGGAAGAGGATGTGCCCAGGAGAGGCGCTGGCCCGCATCGAGCTCTTCCTTTTCCTCACCACCCTGCTGCAGAACTTCACCTTCCAGCTCGCCATGGAGTACGAGGAGACTGATTTATTTTCCCTATGGCTCGAGATAGAGAGGAGGGCGATACCAGGCATGTTCTTCGCTATTCGGCGCCCAGTGTCCTCTTAAGCAGAGAGAAGCAGGGAGGAAGAAGACGTCTTTCAGGTGCCTTCGCTTCTTCTGCAATCAGAGCAAGCCATGCCACCATGAATGCTACAGCAGCAGCCACCAAGGACGGTGGCTTAGATCTTCTCCTCGGAGATCTTCCAGGCATCTCTGCCACCAGCTCCGTGGGCATCCTGGCTCCCACCCCTTCCCCTCCACGTCCCAGTAACATGAGGAAGACAGCACTGGTTTTCCTCCCCCCATATCTCTTGGCTCTGGTTGAACCTCTTGCTCCTTGGGGCAGGGCTGCCTGTGGCTCCCCAGCTCAGCTGGGCGCTCCCTCATTTTGGTGCTTCTGCAATAAAAATAACCACCGCAACTGGATGCTGGTGTTTATAAGAACAGTTGAGGTGCCTCTTGACGTAAGGGCAGTGACGCTCAGGCTTCCCTGCCCTCCACAGGCGGTGTGTCAGCCAGGACAACCAAGGTGACAAGCACCTAATGCTTCCGCTTCCCTGCTTTGTCCCCTCTCTCTATGCATTACACAGAGTCTGTGACACTGCAAATCACCATCACTTCTATCCCTGCATCTCTTGTGAACAACTTTTAGGCCATCGAAATGTTAAAAAGTGATGCACAGGGGGAAATGTGCTAGAGGATAGCGGTGCTGTGCTTGGGAAACAAGACATATTTTGCCATCAAAGCCACCGTGTCCTTCTCAGGGTGCTCGCGCTGCCTGAGCCACCCCTGCAGGAAGAGGGATGTACTTGCCAGCCCCCAGGCATGCTCCAGCCTTTATTCCAAAACATTGGGACTTTAAAGAAAAGGTTTTTTTCTTTAGATACTTGTGTAAGGGCAAAATAACCCAGACACACTCTGCCCAGCCGCAGTGATGGCCTGGGCTCCTCCTTCCACCAGCAGGCAGCTGAACGTGTCTTCAGGCCTTGGAAAACCAGTACGTTTCCCATTGCTTCCAGTTCTCCCAGATACAGGACTTCAGCTTCATATCAGTTCCCAGGGTGTCTTCATCTTTCCCAGGTTTTTGTGTGTCCCAGGACAGACAGAGCCAGGAAAACATTCGGTTTGTTTTAGCTGATTTGCCTCCGCGGCTTTAATCTTCAAATGAATCTTACACATGTCAGGAATTTATCGCTAATCCCCGTAGCTCTGAGGCAGGGAGGGCTCCCCGGGACAAGCAGATCCACTGGAGCTCTTCCAGAGGCAAAATGCTTTCAGCTGGAGAAGGTTGCCAATAAAAGGGCTGAGCTGCAGCACAGAAGAGCTGTAGTTCAAGAGGAGCTGTGGAAAAGGACTTGGGGGTACTCGCGGATGAAAAGCTGGACGTGAGCTGACAAGGCGTGCTTGCAGCCCGGAAGGCCAATCGCATCCTGGGCCGCATCAAAAGAAGCGTGGCCAGCAGACCCAGAGAGGTGGTTCTCCCACTCGGCTCTGGTGAGACCCCACCTGGAGTACTGCGTCCAGCTCTGGAGCCCTCAGCACAAGAAGGACATGGAGCTGTTGGAGCGGGGCCAGAGGAGGCCATGAAGATGATCAAAGGGCTGGAGCCCCTCTGCTGTGAGGAGAGGCTGAGAGAGCTGGGGGTGTTCAGCCTGGAGGAGAGAAGGCTCCGGGGAGACCTAAGAGCCCTTCCAGTCCCTGAAGGGGCCTACAGGAAAGCTGGGGAGGGGCTGTTTGCAACGACATGTAGCCATAGGACGAGGGGCAATGGTTTAAGCTAGAGCAGGGCAGGGTTAGATGAGACATTAGGAAGAAGTTCTTTACACTGAGGGTGGTGAGACACTGGCCCAGGTTGCCCAGAGATGGGGTGGAGGCCCCATCCCTGGAGACATTCAAGGCCAGGCTGGATGAGGCTCTGAGCAACCTGATCGAGTTGAAGATGTCCCTGCTGACTGCAGGAGGGTGGGACTAGATGGCCTTTAAAGGTCCCTTCCAACCCAACACATCTTATGATTCCAGGATGCTGTGGGAGAGTGGAAGAGATAAAAACAATATTCAGCTTGCTGTCTCAGCGGTGGGGCTGTGATTCTCTGAGGTCCTTCATGTCAATATTGACCTCTAGCAAATGCTCTCGGGTGCCAGTTTTGCTCTGTGTGCTCCCGTACAGCTGGGGAAGTCACTCTGGGGCTTGTTTGAGAGGAGCTGGCAATGTGGGACGTGCTCCCAGCCCTCCTCTTCTCCCGGCCCAGGGGCTTAGGCTTGTTGCAGTGGGGCTGGGGGTGTCCATGAAGCCTGGGACTGGAGGGCAGGGGGGCAACTGGGGTTTTGTGGGGGTCTCCAGGCTGGTTTTGGTGGGTGTTGCCTTGCACCTCCCTGCGAGCACGGAGAGGGGAGAGCAGGGAGCCTGCCCTGGGGAGAGGTGCCTGTGCCCTCCCGGAGGTAGCTGAAACCGGGGGTGTTGGGGACTTCTCTCACCCTGGGACAGCGGTTCCTCGATGGCGGGTGCTGTCGTCCCAAACGGACTACTTTGCCAGTAAAGGTTATTTCCTAGATACCACTGCGAGAGGGGCGTTCCTGTGCATAGGGAGTGAAATGCATCTCTAGGAGGGCTTGTGATCTCTTTGGGGAGGGGGCGAGGGGAAGCTCCAAGCTTTGATTAATTGATTAATTTGAGGCAGCCTGTGGCCGGGTTTGGAGCTGGTGAAAAGGGGTGGATTTGCTGTAAGGTAGCTCTCAGTGTCAGGAAAACAACCCTGCGCTGGAAAAGAATGGCTGAGGCCGGAGCCCTGCTCTTCTCTGCTTAGGAGTTACCTTAAAATCCTGCATGGGGACGTGTGTGGGACGGCGACTTGGGTGCTCGAGCCTGTCGTGCTGCCAGCTTTGTGCAGCATGTTTGTTTTGCAAGCACCAAACTGGAAAACGCTGCACAGGTGATGCTGGAATTCCCGCAGGACAGAGAGCGTCGTGTTCCCATCCAGTGCTGTCTTTTCCACTCCTGCCTCTGACAAGCAAGAGCCCAGTGGGCACACGAGAGCCCCGAACCTGCCGTGCCCAGGTATGCAGCCCCGCTTGCCGAACGCGTTTGTGCCCGTCTCTGCAAGGGATGAGGGCGTATGAGTTTATTGCTGCTTTCCCGCTTGGGCTGCTCTGCAAGGCTCTGTCTGCTTGTCAAAAGTCATTTTTTTTTTAATGACCTAGCTAATCCTCCTACTTTCTCCTAAATCATGGATGAACCAGCCTGTGCTCTTACTCTACATGGGTTTTTGACTCATTAGATGACTAAATGAAATCTTTTTTTCAACCTGGCGAAGATTGGGACCCAGAAAACTAAGTAAAAAAAGAAACATGTGTTTGACCAAAACAAGCTGATTTAAAGCATTTTTTGCACAACCTCTTTCCAACATCCTCCTGGATCAGCGCTGTCTGGCTGATGCTTATTGCCCCTGGGTTTCTGTGCCTGTGGCCCGCAAAGGCCAATGGTGCTCCCGCTTCCCCGAGGATTTTTTTTTAATGCCGGTTTGCTTTATTTTCCAGCTGATTTGTGCTCTGGGGGGCCTGCGGTGCCCTCGCCCCGCCTGCGGGCTCCCATCCTCGCTGCTGGTACCCCAAACCCGGGTGCCGTGGAGCGGCTCTTTGCCAGTGGGCACGGGGGTGGGGCGCGGCTATTAGCAGCACTACGGCCGGGCTGTCGGAGCTTTACGGTAGCGGGTGTCTCCTAGCAGCCGCGACGCGGCGGGGATGGGCGGCGTAGCCGGGGGCAGGGGGGGGAACGACAAGAGTCCCGCCGCCCCCCGAGGGCAAGTAAGGGGGCACCAAACCGCCGGGGGTCCCCGGCAACGTCGCCGGGGCCGGTGGCCGCCCCCGACCGGGGGTGGGACCCGGGAAGGAGCGGTCCTGTCTGTGCCCGGGCGTGGGGACAGCGGGTCACAGCGCAGAGCTTCAGGTGATGCTTCATTTACCGCGTATCGGGCAGAAAACAGTGGACGACAAAA
>VYZM01021687.1:20814-42129 GCA_013398915.1 Dromas ardeola
GGGGGGGGTGCTGGTGCAGTGATGGTTTTGCCTTCAGTGCTTTTTAGAAGTTCTCGGTGGAACGAAGGCAGATACCGCCCTGCTGGGGCTGTGCCCGGTCCCCCCGGGCTGCGAAATTCCTCTTGAGCTTCTGCCAGCTCAGGCTTGCAAAGGGGCTGAACTCAACTGGAACTGAAGGCAACTCTGTGCGCTGGTCGGGAGGGTGTCACCTGCAGGGCTGCCCCCAGCTCTGGAGTCCTTGGCACAAGAAGGACATGGACCTGTTGGAGCTGGGCCAGAGGAGGCCCCGGAGATGCTGGGAGGGCTGGAGCCCCTCTGCTGTGAGGACAGGCTGAGAGAGCTGGGGGGGTTCAGCCTGGAGAAGAGAAGGCTCCGGGGAGACCTTCCAGCCCCTTCCAGTCCCTCAAGGGGCTCCAGAAAAGCTGGGGAGGGACCTTTTACAGGGGCGTGTAGTGACAGGATGAGGGACAATGGCCTCAAACGTAAAGAGAGGTGATTTAGATCAGATACTGAGAAGGAATTTTTCACTGTGCAGGTGGTGGGCCCCTGGCCCCGGTTGCCCAGAGAAGCTGTGGCTGCCCCATCCCTGGAGGGGTTCAAGGCCAGGTTGGACGGGGCTTGGAGCAACCTGGGCTGGTGGGAGGTGTCCCTGCCCAGGGCAGGGGGTGGCACTGGGTGGGCTTTAAGGTCTCTTCCAACCCAAACTGTTCCATGATGGTGTCTCACAGCGTGGGTGGCTTTTAGCAGACCCTTCCCTGCAGGGTCAGCAACTACTGAGCCCCATTTTGGTGGAGCAAAACAGCACACGGCCTGTACCAGGTCTCTTCCTTGCTGGGGAGCAAGCTGCTGTTTGCACAGTGGTAGGACTGGGATTATCAACTGCGTGTGAACGTACCTCCTGTCCCCTGGGGAAGGTGGAGTGCTGCAGCCACCCTTAGCTGTTTGTCCCAGAGCTGAAGATCTGCCTCTCAGCTCTCTCAGGGTGTGCTCTGGGCCAGCCTGTAGTCGGAGGAGATGCCCAGGCTGTGCATCCCTGGGGGACGAGCGCTGTGGTCCAGGTGTGATGCTGTTGTGGTTTAACCTCAGTCAGCAACTAGAAGCATGCAGCGGCTCCCTCACCCCCTGCTTTTTTCTCCCCAAGAAGGGTGGGGGAAGGGGGTGTGGGGGAGCCAACAACAAAAAAAAAAAACCAAGGGGAAGGGGAGAAAAAAAAACCACATGGGCTGAGATAAAGACAATTTAATAGAAACAATAACAGAGAAGGGAGAAAAAATAACAATAATAATGATGGAGGTGACTCTCACCACCCAGTGAATTGGCACTGTCTGGAGCAGGGTTCCCAGCCAACCCCCGTTCCTACACTGAGTGTGACGTCCATGGTATGGAATACCTCATTGGCCATTCCATCCTTCTGTCGATTTTTCTAGGGGAGGCTGAAAAAAAGTCCTTGAATAGTGTAAACATCACTTAGCAACAACTAAAACCAATAGGTGTTATTCACATTCCTTTCATGGCAATCACTAGATAGAAAATTAACTCTTTCCCAGCTGAAACAAGGAGAGGTGCTAAGATGGAGGTAATGTTCCTTTCTGCCACCTGCAGGAGTTTGGCACCTCCAAATGCTGCTGCTCTGGCTGTTCCCCTCTCTAGCAGGTATTTTATCACATTTGTCAAAATTCCCTGTGTGGGCGGTACAAAGGGTAAGTGCCGAAAGAAGCAGCCCAACCAACATAACTATTAATTGTAGCTTGAGTTGCCTTGTGCTATTAAGCTTCTGGTTAATACTGCAAATCTGGTATCATTCAGGTCTCTGATCCCTTCGGCTGCAGGAAATGAGTGGGCAAAGCCAGGGGCAAGCACAGGTCGCGGAGGGAATGGGGTGTTCCTGGCAGCAGGAGACGGGGCCAGATGGGGATCAGACCTGGCAGCTTTATCAGCCTCCCGGGGCTGGCTCCGCCTTGGAGCCAGCTGTATGTGTGCCAGTAACCCTGCAAATGAGGGCATCATTAAAGGGGTGATAAATATAGCCTATAATGAAGTATTGTTGACAGCAGTGTAATGAAAAAAAAAAAAACCTTCCTCCTGAATTCTTCTGAGTAACACATCTCGGGTTGTGAACTGAATGTTTTAAGTAATGAAAACCGTACTAAAGAAAGCGCTGAAGGGACCAATTCTGCATAGCTATAACAAATAATATAGTACAATTTACTTATTAGATACTTAATAGAATCATAGAATTGTTTAGGTTGGAAAAGACCTTTAAGATCATCAAGTCTAACCGTTAATTTAGCACTGCCAAGTCCACCACTAAACCATGCCCTTAAATGCCACATCTATACATCTTGTAAATACCTCCCGGGATGGTGACTCAACCACTTCCCTGGGCAGCCTGCTCCAATGTTTGATAACCCTTATGGTCAAGAAATTTTTCCTAATACTGAATCTAAACTTCCCCTGGTGCAACTTGAAGCCATACTATTCTAACTTGTGCAATCCCCTAATTCAGCTCTAAGAAGCCTACTGGGATTGTAAGGTTTGACTCTTTGCTGAATTCTCCCAGAGGAAGATGATGGATGGATCACCTGCTGGATCCCGGAGCAGCTCCAAGGAAGACAGCTGTCCTCAGCCCAGTGCCCACATTCGATTTCCACTGTGGTCTGCCAGCACGTCTTCTACAGCCCTTAAAAGTAAATCCTCATCTGCGAGAACTGGCCAGCTTGGTAAAATGGGTACCACTACCTGAGTATTTAATACTGGGAAAAAAATCTATGGTGTTTCATACTGGAACATTAACAACGGGCACTGCCTCGGAACAATTCTGTTCTGGGTCACTTTGGGGGGGGAAAAAAACCCCACCATGGCAATGCTTAGCTGGGAAGTGCCATGCAAGAGAAGGTGATGCCATTCAACAGATGCTTGTCTTTGCTCTGAGTCACTCCCCCGGTTTGCCGAGGTGCTGCCAGTGCGCTCTTAAAGAATAGATAAAAGACAGCGTCTCCCTTGTTGCTCACGGCATAGACTGAGATCTGTCAGGTTTAAGGGCTTCCACCAGCACAATTTGAATTTCAAGTGGTAGCGCTGTGGCTGCTGTTGCACCTCAACAGAAGGGCCAATTTACATTATGGGAGCGTTGCAGTTTGCAAAGATGCCCAGACATCTTCATCTGCAAAACCTCCTGATGTGAGAAGGGCATTAGCTGCATTTACCCTTCCATTATCCTGGGGACAACAGAGAAATCTGTCCCACGTTTTTTCCTGCTGCAATGTCATAAACCCAAGTCAAACTTTTACTGAAGAAAATCTAATGGCTAAAGGAAGAGAAGGTTTTCCACTCTTTTCGGGAAAGAAGTGCTGTGTCCTTGGCATGAGGTTGTTTTGATATTCCCCCTTAGAGGCTGGGGGAGACACCCTCCCATGCTGGTGGTTGCTGTAGATAGAGATGCAAGAGGTAATGTATCTTGTGTTTGTAAAGGGAAAACCATCACACTGCATCCCCATCAAGATCATCCAGAGTCTCCCGTGGCCCCTTGGATCTCCTGATTTTTCCAACCAACTCTTGCAGGGCCATTACTAACCATTAATACCATTAACAGCCACCAAAGCTCAAGCACTCACAAGATCGTCAATTCTTCTGTCTTCTAGGTGGTCAGCCACCAGCAATGCGCTTCTGGCCCCAAAACACCGAGTGCCTCATCCAGGAGGGTCCTGGTCCAGAGGACAACTCACCTATTATGTCCTCAGCCCACCAAGATGACGCTGTGGTTCCTGCAGCTCTCCAGTCATCCTCTAATGTCAGCCCATCCAAGGACTTCATTTGCTGCCTGCCACTTCAACTGTCCATGTACATCCTGGGTAAAGCTGCTCTGATTTTTCAAGGGTGGTTCCCCCTAAGGGTCATGGATGGGATTTAACACGGACAGGGGTTGGTCACTCTGTCCTTTTAATTCCACAGGGTTTTTGGATCAAAAATCCCTCAATGTGTGTGCTGCCGTGAGTAGATGCTGGGCTTTTATGGCCGAAGAAGTCAAGAGGGAACGTGTGTGTCAAAGGATGATACAGCAGAAGATCTTGTATTTGCAGGTATGATGTCTGGGCTTCTGCAATTATTATGCCTTTCAAAAAGAGGGTGTTTTTCTGCTACTGCCCAAGCCATTAGATGGAGATGCTTTTACTAGAGACCCCCTCCCGACTTCCCCCTGTTCCTCCTCCTTGCATCTGCAGAGCTAAGCCAGGTTAGATGTTGATGCAGTCACAAGTAAGCACAATAGAATAGCCTTTACTGACCTTTGCAGAGCCTGTGACTCTAAAAATGTATCAAAACATTCTTGTAATCAAGAAAACGGAGTTTGGTCACAAATCTTAGAATCGCAGAATGGTTTGGGTTGGAAGGGACCTTAAAGCCCACCCAGTGCCACCCCCTGCCCTGGGCAGGGACACCTCCCACCAGCCCAGGTTGCTCCAAGCCCCGTCCAGCCTGGCCTTGAACCCCTCCAGGGATGGGGCAGCCACAGCTTCTCTGGGCGACCTGTTCCAGTGCCAATACTGGACTTCCAGGAGCTAGTGGAAATGGGGCAGAGCTACAACAGCTCTCTGAGGCAGCTCAAAAATGAGCTTTATTTGCTCCACAGGGAAGATGGGAATGCTAGGCTTCCTTGTGAGAAGTCAGAGCTGGTGGTTGGGACACAGTACAGCAGTACGTCTAGGAAAGGCTTGTCCTGGTTAGTACAGACCTGCCATAGACCAAGCTAAGTGTAAAGGGAAATCCCCAGAGAGACAAAGTGTTTTCACGCTTTGATTTGTGAAGAGAGCATGGAAATCTCAGCTCTGTGCTAGCATTCCAAGAAGGCTTAATGGAAGGTTCCATACATTAAAAATGAATCTTTGATATTGATGAAGGTGTTTGGAGAGCCTCTCATCTCAGTGGGTTTGGATTCTGAATCAACTGGGTGCTCACCAAAGATGAGGTGCACTTTGAATTCTTTTTTTCTGGTGAAATGGAAAAGTTTTGCAGCTTATTAAAGGTTAAGACTAGAGTTTGGGGGGGGAGGGGGGGAGGCAATTATTTTTCACAAGAAGTTCAATCTTACACCGACAAAGTGGTAAATGCAAGCCAGGTCTCTTAAACAATAAGAGCAAGCCAGTGTGTGCAGCTCGGCTTTGCACGTAACTTCGGCATCCCATGGAGATGCTGAGGCACCAACACATGAGCAGCAGCATCCTCTGTGTGCGTGGGCTCTGCAGTGACTGTGTTGCCTCCACTGGTTTATTCCAGGGGTTGTCCCCGAGAGGAGCAGTTTCAAACTATGCTAAAACAGTCAACGTGACAATTCCACAGTTAAATGAAGAGGGTGATGTCATTGAAGCGGAAGGCCACGATTGGGAAAGTGTAACGAAGGTATGTTGGAAGTAGTTTGCTTTCCATGGATCCTGCATCTCGATGTTTGGGGAGGAAGGAGGGAATGGTGGTCTTGGCAGACAGGACTGAATTGGGGGTTGCTGTGCTCCACTCCCACTCCTGTCTCTGGTTTGCACCATCGTGAGCAATTCGTAAGGACCAATGCTTGCTCAGCACTTTCTTGCATGGGGGGGAGCCTGCCTCCCTGAACTCCTGCCTTGATCATAGGATAATAGAATTGCCCAGGTTGGAAGGGACCTTTCAGATCAAGTCCAGCCATCAACCTGACTCTGACAAAACCACCGCTAAACCATATCGCTAAGCACTATGTCTGCCTGGCTTTTAAACACCTCCAGGATCCCGGTTGCATGAATAGCTGTGAAGTGCTGGCGAGGGAGGGCAGCATCAGGAGGACACGGCCTTTTTCCCGAAGAATAGAGACTGCAGCTGTCAGGGCTTCCATTTTTGCCACAGAACACAGCATGGGAACAACCCTTGTTCCTGCACTAACCAGGACGCTCCCGCACTCTGGGTGTCCCTTACCAGCACTCTGTGTCTCTGTTGGTCGCATCGCTATAGTGAGGACTAAGCAGATACATTTAATACTACGGAATAATGCTGCATTCCCCCCTTCCTGACTTTCCCTATTTCTCTTTCCATCAGGAAGAGGAACAGAACCTGCAGGCCGTCTATTATGACCTGCAAACCGACACGATTCAGTTGGAAGAGAGAAATGTCTTTTGTGGCTCCTACAATATTCGTGTCCTGACAGACCAGTGAGTAGACTGCCCGGCTGTAGGGCCAAACAGTGGCTTCTGAAAACCCCTCCTGTTCCTTGCAATCCTTCTGGGGGAATCTACGGCTGGAGAAGGATCTCTCGGCATCAGTGTTAAGAAATCCCCAATGTCAAATCCAGTTCTTTATAAAGATATCCACATTGTTAACCAGCTAAAGCGCATCTCGCTGTTTCTTATCCAGCCCGGACCGAAGCAGAATAATCCATTATAGTGGTGGAAACTTGGTAGCCATTGGCTCTGCAGACCGAAAAGTGAGGCTTCTTGACATGTCGGGAATGAAAGAAGTGCCTCCTCTTCTTTCCGGCCACGCTGGGAGCATCAAAGCACTCTTCCTCCATGAGAAGAAAGGGTTCGTTCTCAGTGCAAGCTTTGATCTCAGCATCAGGTGAGCAGCACGGGCACTGTGCCCCGGGATACCAGCCCCTTGGCAAACCTGGGAAAAATGAAACTTTAACCCTTCCACCCCGACCTTTAGGAATCCTCCTTCCTATCCTTTTCATTAAAGGAGAATAGACAGGGAAACACATTCTGCACTCACATAGGACAGCTGCTGTTTCCCAGTGTCACCCAGTACTCAATGATGAAATAAGAAGACAAGTGCCACACAGCTTGGTTTTCCTAAAGCACCTTAAAATGCCAGATGTGTTTCCCATGGGGATTTGCAGTCAGATTCTGGCCTTGCCAAGGGCAGCACCGGGTTCGGGGAGGCTGGGTTTGTCCATGGCATTTCAGCCAAGCAGGTTCAACATGGTTTGTACGGCTGCTCTTCTCCCGGCACTGCACCCTGCAACAAGGGGTGGGTGGAGATGATCAGCTCTTACATTTTCTTTATCACTAAATCTCAAAAGTATCACGATGAAGGGTGAAAAGTTAAATAGCAGGTTGTCCGGCTCTGGTGTGGCGATTGCACAACCTCGTCGAAGGCAGCATTTAACAAAAACGGAGTTTATACCAGCTCAGGCTCTGCCCTCCCTGCTCTGCCCACTCCAAAAGGGCTGTTTGTTTAAGCACAGGCTTGAGTTGTCTAGATAAAGTCAACAGAAAGCCTCTTGGCACCGGCCAGTAAAGAAACAACTTTATCTGTAATGCTCTACATTTTAAGGTTAACTGAAGGTAACCATACCAAAGGTGAAATGTGTGAAATCTAGCCGCATGTTTCCAGGCAGTCTGGCGGCAGAAGAACAAAGTATATTGGTAAAAATTTAATACTAAGCCTGACTTGATCATTCCAAATCTTCTGACACCTTAGTGGAATGACTCCTGGTTTTAACCTAGTGTGTATGGGAGAAAAGCTGGGCCTGTTAAGTGGGGAATAATGAATAAGCCATCAATTAAGTTAATCACTGTATTCCCTTTTTGGCCGGCCCTCTGTAGGTGCTGGAATATACGCAGTGGTGCTTGTATGAAAGTCTTTAATGGGCACTGCGGGACGATCACATGCTTGGATTTACATGAGGAGCAGTTTGTGTCAGGAGCCAGAGATGGGATGGTAAAAGGTAAGAGCCAAGACCAGCAGCTTCCCAGCCAAAGGCGAGCAGTGGTGAGCAATGGGCAGCGTGCCTGGGAGATGCGTGACAAATCGGACGGTGAATTTTAGGGTCTTATATTTTTGCTCCCAGAAGAGCCTCAGCTGACACATGCACACACAAGAGCTCTGTGTCACTGAATAAATTCTCATTATTTTGGCTTTTATGCCATTTCAATGGCTTTGTGGCTATAGGGCCAGACCAAGTCTTGGGAGAGTGGTACCAGCTTTCAGCTTGGCCAGGGATTTCCTTGTTCCTATATTCTATAGAAAAGGATGTGCCATTTGCTGCACTTCACACTTAAAAATTTTGCCATGCAATTACACTCTATAAGCCAACACCTGGCTCCACGCAGAGCTCCAGGTACGGGGTGCAACTGTAATTCCAATAGTATCTTTTAATTAAATTAGAAAAAAACTTATCGTGGGGGCATAAATAGTTAATATTTCTCCTTTTTGCCTCTAACAGTGTGGAGCCTGGAGAGTGGGAAATGCCTCAAGACTCTGAAGCACAGCGGTGGTGTTTGGGTGGTTAAAACGGACGGTGCCCGTGTCGTCAGTGGGTGCGACCGAGGGCTGGTGAAGGTCTGGTGTGCCGAGACCGGCACTCTCATCAAAGTGAGTTTCTTCTTAGGTGGATAATTTCCTGTTAAATTTTCAAAAATCTCCTGTGCCACTTTTGAAGCTTTTTGGTTATGCTAAAGACTGTATTTAAAAAAAAAAAAAAAAAAATCAAAAAAAAACCAAAACCAAAAGCTGTTTAAACTGATAAAAGAAACTGCAGAATTATTGGTGAGCAAACAGTATAAAAATCGATTTGCAAACAATTGCCAATTTTACCCCAGGGTTTGATTTGCCTTGCTTAATGCCCATCATTACGTGTTCCCTGTAGATATGTTCATCTCTCTCCTGTGGAAACATTCAGAACCCGGGAAGAGGGCGAAAGGGCTTGACTAACGGCTCTCGGGGTCGGAGGTATCAGGGGCTAGCCCAAAAAACAAGAAACTCGCTCCCAGAACCAGTTTATGAAGCTGAAGGAGCTGGATAACTGCTCTGCAATGTAAAGATTGAGGCCGGAGTCTGCGAATTACCTTTAGCAGCCATCCAGAATTAGTATTAGTCCACGTCTGAGAGGAGTGTATTGGTATAATACCTGGTATTATATGGTATTATTGGTATACACGCGGTATAGGGTGTATTGGTATATCATAATAACACCCAATAAAACTGCAGCACAGTATATGAGGCTGGTATTGTGAACGCCGTAAGGTATCCTGGCACAGTTACACCCAGATTGCTGACAGCGTTGCACCTATTTTACTTTGCAGACCTTGGAGGGGCACCAAGGCCCAGTGAAGTGCCTGTCCTTTGATCAGTGGCACCTCGTCACAGGAAGCACTGACGGATATGCCCTGGGATGGAGCATGTTGGGAAACCTGAAGAGATGCCTAATAGCTTTCCGCCACCCTAAGTAGGAATCAGACGCATTTCGAGTTGTGTTTAGCAGTCCTCTGAATCTGTACAGAAAACATCTCCCTTGTAGGAGCGCAAAATGCCTTAATTATCAGTCTTAGGCTTTGAAATATCCTCACTCTCAACAATCTTCCTCTTTAAAACAGTGTCAGGTCCCACATGGTCGCAACCAGTGTCTGTCAGTTAAGACCTGTAACAACCTGAAATGCAAATACGCAACCCCTTGTTCGTAAACAGGGATGACTTAAGGCTGACAGGGCAAAGTCCAGTATTTCAAGGATCCCAACCCGTACGCAAAAGGGTACGCGCTGCCTGGTCAAGAGAAGGTACTGTCTCTGTCAGAGGTGGCTGAGTCACATGCTGAACCCCGGCAACCATATATTATGTAATTTTCTAATACTTTAATTGCTTACTAGATCTGTGAAAACTGTAGCATATTGTTTTCATTTACTTTCCCAGACATAAAAATGAAATCTAAAACACAGCAGGTGGCCATAACCACACTGGTTGCTCTGAGGATGTGTTGGGTTGGTTGGTTTGGACATGGAGTGATTATGAAGGACTTCACTACTTAAATACCTCAACGAGCTTCTTTATTTTAGCCTGTTGCTGGAGGCAGACCTTTGCATCTCCTCCAAGACACAAGCGGTAGTTGATTGTGTCTCCTTGGGAAAGCATGATGAAGGTACCAACATGGACACGTGTTTTCAGGGAAGTTCTGTCTCTGGAGTTCCTCTATCTGCGAGTCATCAGCGGCTGTGCCGATGGCAAGATTCGGGTATTTAATTTCCTGACTGGGACCTGCCTGAAAGTGCTGATGGCCAACAGCAGAGGGGACCCCATATCTTCTTTCTGTGTTGCAGAAAACAGGTTGGTGATGGCGGCTGCAGTCAGTCTCTGAACCAAACTAGGTAGATAACATTGTGATTTAAGGAATTAGGTGTATTTTCTTTTACCGTCCTCCTCACAAATAGGCTTTAAAGGGCTCTACCTCTTATTGACTGCTTCAGTAACTTGGGTTTGTTAGCAATGGCTGGGGGTCTTGGTAGACAGTAAATTATCCATGAGCAAGCAATGTGCCCTTGTCGCCAAGAAGGCCAATGGAATTCTGGGCTGCATAGGGAAGAGTGTGGCCAGCAGGTCAAGGGAGGTCATTCTCCCCCTCTCCTCCGCACTGGTGGGGCCACAACTGGAATACTGCGTCCGGTTCTGGGCTCCCCAGTTCAAGAGAGACAGGGAACTGCTGGAGAGAGTCCAGCGTAGGGCCACAAAGACGACTGGGGGACTGGAGCATCTCCCTTATGAGGAAAGGCTGGGAGAGCTGGGACTCTTTAGCCTGGAGAAGAGAAGGCTGAGGGGAGACCTTATGAATGTTTACAAGTATCTAAAGGGTGGGTTGAAGGAGGATGGAGCCAGGCTCTTTTCAATGGTTCCCAGTAACAGGACGAGGGGCAACGGGCACAAGCTGGAACATCGGAAGTTCCGTTCAAATATGCGGAAAAACTTCTTTACGGCGAGGCTGCCAGAGCTCTGGAAGAGGCTGCCCAGGGAGGGTGTGGAGTCCCCTTCTCTGGAGACTTTCAAGACCCGTGTGGATGCAGTCCTGAGTAACGTGCTCTGGGAAATCCTGCTTAAGCAGGGGAGTTGGACTAGATGATCTCTAGGGGTCCCTTCCAACTCTGAAGATTCCGTGAAATAGATTTGCTTGGTCCATTCAGCAATCTACAATAGCCCATTTCTATACAACTTAAAACATAGCATTGGAGCAGGCTGCCCAGGGAAGTGCTGGAGTCACCATTCCTGGAGGTATTTAAAAAACAGGTAGATGTCGCACCTGGGGACATGCTTTAGCGGTGGACTTGGCAATGTTAGGCTTACAGTTGGAATTGAAGATCTCAAAGGTCTTTTCCAGCCTAAATGATTCTATGCACCAACTGTAAAGCTGAACTGAGAACCCAAATTTTTTAAGAGGTTGGGGAATCAAGCCAAGACCTGGCAAAGCCTTCACCTGTTCCCTGACCTANCGCACCTGGGGACATGCTTTAGCGGTGGACTTGGCAATGTTAGGCTTACAGTTGGAATTGAAGATCTCAAAGGTCTTTTCCAGCCTAAATGATTCTATGCACCAACTGTAAAGCTGAACTGAGAACCCAAATTTTTTAAGAGGTTGGGGAATCAAGCCAAGACCTGGCAAAGCCTTCACCTGTTCCCTGACCTACTGCCTCTTTATAAAAGCCACTCGTGGAAAATTCATCCAGGTTCCTTCACATCTGCACCTCTCAACTGAAGGTAGTTCCCAGCTTCCATGTAAGTAATAGCTACAACACTGGTGTGTTATCAATGCTGTTTGGGCCACAACTCTAAAACTATATAGTTTTATAGGGCTGCTATAAAGAAAACTCCATCCCACCCAGACCCAGTACACCCCTCCAATTTGGATTTAAGTGTCCCTAGTAATATGGCATCTCCAGTTTCTTCTGGCATTGCACTGATCTAGCTCAGTCCACTGTTGGCGACTTGCATTCTAATTATTTTAAAACTATTTTTGCCATAGAGCTGAATGAAAAGAGCCCCTGAGAGCTCCTACAGAGTATGAGTTAAAATGTACAGTGTCTGATTGATGGGACTAATTGCTATCGCTTCCTTAAAGAAGTGATGGTTATCTCAGAGCTGTTGAAGTGCCCTCAGGTTTTGTATTGCAGAGAAGCAAATGGCCCTGTTAGGTAGTAACTGCCGTGATAACCATATCTGTGCTTTTTAATGGCTTTTCCTTCTCTTCTCCAGGCTGGTGATCAATTCACCAACCAGTCTGTTGCTGTTCCAGTTTGAGGCAGTCAGGTGGGACTACACCTTAAACGCTGACCGGGAGATGGTGGGGAAGAAAAACCAGCGCAACGGGGCTTCAGGCAGAGCATCGCTCCCCCTCCAGCCACCCAAATGCCCCGGCCTTGGCCAGATGCACCCACTTGCTCTGGAGACACCAGGTACCCACCAGTTCAATGCCGTCTTGCTGGATCCACTGCCGGTCACCGACTGTGGAGCATCTTGAAGTATCACATACAGCCCCTGCCATGCTCCGGCATAATTTTCTGAAATAAGTTAGAAATAGTTTCACGTAGCCGCTGCCTTCATCCCAATCAACATACAGACTCTCCGCTTTTTTTTTTTTTTTGGTAGATGTACTGTTGCATTTCAATAGTTCTGTCGCTTCCAGGCTTTTGTAAAACCTTTGTACCTTTTTAAAAAGGTTTGGTAGAAATTCAACGCGTTTGTCAAGACAGGTGCTGTCACTTTCTGAGTAATAGAGAAATCAGTAGTACTATTCATATTCTTACAGCTGCCGCGTGCGGAAACACGCTGCTGATTCAGTGCTTGAATTATCTATTAGAAAATACTCTAGAAAGTCACAGGACACCTGCATTCCAGATCTGCCATCACCAGGAAATGCAATTGCACATATGCAGGCATCTTTTAAATTGTAACATTGTCATGTTATTTATCTTTTTAAATCAGCAGTTATTTAACATGGTACATATCACAAATCTTCCAGCTCTGCAATCAAACTGTGTATTGCAGATCAACTCCCAGGCTAAGAAAGTTTTCGTGTGTTTGAGGCATGAACTTAAGCTCCTTGATGCAGCTCTACAACAGACCCACAGTTTGTAGAAATGGGAAACAAATAAAGAGTGCACTATAATTTAATTTTAGTGGCAAAACCAGTATGGGTTGTGTATACATACTTAATATTAAAAAAAAAATCAAAATTTGCTGTCATGTTGGAATTCTGTGAGGTTTTCTGCTAATCTTCGGATTATTTCTAATACCTAGACCTTTCGAAGCTGTGATAGGAGGCAAAACAGTAACCAAAGACTTGAAATCCCATCAGTTACGAAGATTTTAATTAATAAAAATAAAGTTTAACACCAGCAAAGTTGAGAGATAGCTTTTTCTTCTGCTTTCTAGCTCTCTGCTATGAACTGATGGAATCAGCAGCTCGCCAGCAGCTTTTTCTCGAGATGGAAAAGACTTTTCGTCTTCCGGCAGAGCAGCAGAAAAAGCTTTTCATCCCTGGCAGCCCAGAGCTCCACGCCTTTGCCTCCAGAAAGCCAGCGAGAGCACGATCTGCGAGAATCCGAGCAGATACCACTGGTAAGGGCTCTTCGCAGCCAGGTAGGATGGTAATTCTTCAAACAAGTGCACCTGGGATAAGTGAATGGCTTAAAGAAAAGGTGAGGATCTCTAGAAAGTTCTGGATGAAAGGTTTGCAGTGGTAAAACAGAGCACTTGCAAGAGCCTGTGACGGCTACAGAAGCTGCTTTAGATCTATCAAATAAGTAGAAGTGATCAGCTCTAGCTATAAATCCTAGTTCTCTCATATCTAGGTGGGTTTTTTTTACTGTGTCCTTATTCTATTTTTTTATTTCTTTAATAGCTGTAGGAGAATTGTCTGCAAAGTGTATTCAAGTAGTTGGTATTTAATCAACAGCAGTAACTCAGAAAATTGTTTAAAAAAATTATATGTAGATCCTCTCAGCCAGCAACAACGTGGCAACCTGAAACTTGAGAATGAGATAGTATCAAGATCACAAATACCGTCTGTGGCCATATGGCATTTGTCTCAAGTTAATTTTTCTCATGTTTTATATTCAGGATCTGTTGGGATCTTAAAGGTTGAGACATACTCTGAAATCTTACTGAAGAGCTGTACAAATCGCAAGTCCCGAACCCCAGAGTCCTGGTGTTTCTAGCTGAGATGCAGGGTTGTATGTGCAGATTAAACACTTCTAAATTCTGTGAATGAGGAACAGGCAGTAATTTTCATTAGTTTGTTTTGCTGTGTTCTGCTTTTCTGCACTGTCACTTGATGTTCTCTGAAATACATTTCCAGAAGGCAAGAGTTTCAGTTAACCAGTCTGGAAAAACAGAACCGCATTGCAAAGCAATGATACGCGAACAGCGTGACATTGCAAAGCGAAGTGACAAAGGAATCACTACGGCAAGGCCATGGGACTGAGCGCCTTATGCAGTCTGTGTCACAATCCCCATCCAGTTCTTAGCCAAGGGCGTAATCACCCAATCCATCTCCACGTCCGTCACACAGCACAGGTCCCTTCCTACATCCCTTGAGGCAGCAAAGCCAGGCTGTGAAGCATGTCTTGTGATTTCCAATCCCAGTGCGGCTCTGAGTAGTAATGGTTCAAACTGGTTCTCAGGTGTTGGCTCCTTCAAAGATTTCTACCAGGAACTGACTTGTCTTGAAGCCTTTTCTCAATGCTGTAGGACAAGAAGGGGGTGCACGGGAAGGGGTGGTGGGGAACCTCACTCCTTGTTAGAAACCATGGTGTCAAACAAGGTGGACGCCAAGTTATCCACATGCAAATACAATGCGTGTTACAGAATCTGACTTCAGTTTGAGCTGTACAGGCTGCGGCAAGGAACAGCTCTTGGTTAACGAAGACAGCGTTAGCTTTGATGTTGGCAGCATCATTAGTGCGGCCAAACTGCAATGGGCACCGTTGGCTTGTAGCTTCCTACGCTGCCTGTTCTGTAGATAAACTTGGGCTGTCCATATGTCTGTCAACCCAGCACCCATCCCTGGTCTTACTCTGGTACTACCCTGCCAACAGCGATCACAAAAGCTATCCTCAACTCCAAATGTGGTGGTTTATTTTTTGGAAACAGATGGCAAATCTGAATATGGCCCTTCTCTCTATGCACCTGCACATCCTGACGGGGCAGAAGCCGTTTTGCAGCATAAAAAGGGAAGAGACCTAAGTTGTCCAATGTCCCCTGACAAGTTCTTCTTAGTGGTCAGCATGCTGCAGAAAGCCTGGAAGGCAGCCCACACCTGCTCCAGCAGTAAGGACACTGTGGAAGTCAGGGAAGCATGGGAACCTCCACGGGAACATCAGCAATGCTGCCCTGAAAAGGTACAGCTCTACAAAACCCCTCTGCAACGCAAAAAGGATCAGACAGTCCAGCTCCAATGTGTGACACTGCACAGCCATTCTCTGACTATGAAAAGAATTTCTACACCCTTTGAAACCAAAATGCTGCAGCTCAAGCTGAAAAACTCTTTGCATGGGCCCACTGTGAATTCCTCCATCCCTGCCCCTTCCGTCATACGGCCCAAGACTGGTGGTTCCCCATGGGAAAAGAAAGCTCACAGTGGTCATGGTAAAGTCATTCCTCTCCCTGAAGATGGGGTTCCGCTTATCAATCCCTTTACAGCTTCTTCTGACCTGATCAAGTCAACTCATGTGATGATTACACAAATGAAAAATGAGGTGGTTTCCAGGAGAATAAAGCCTTTTTGTCCATATGCTGCAGACCCTTCCCCGAGCGACAGTGGGTTCAGGCTTCTGACAGGAAAACAGAAGGCAGCGTACGAGGCTGCGGCTGTAGCTCAGGATGAGGAACAGCAGACAAAGCTCACAGAAGATCAGCAAAAAGCATGCAAGAAAGCCTGGTTAAGGAAGGTTAAAGGCCTACCTGTAGCCTCTTTTACTGGGGAGGGGAAAATAGCAGCTCCTGAACTTGGGTTTAACGCGTTTATCTGAGGTAATCCCTCAGTCCAACAACCAACCAGCCTCTGAGGATTCTGGTGTCCAGCTGAGTCTGCCATGTCAAGATCCCTGCGGCTTCTAAGTATACAAGATATCTCCACTGTAAGTTTTTCTAAGTGATATTATTGGGATCTTCAGCTGTTTCTCAAGGCAGTGAATAGATGGAATTCCAGGAGAGGACTCTTTCTAGACCTGCTGTTACTACAGACACGGCACGGTTTGACACTAATATAGCTCAACATACAGCTCAACTGTGTGTGAATAATAAAAAAATCTTACTGGAGTTCATATGGATTGATTAGTTTATAAGTGGAAGAAGTGTGGACTGAAAACTGGCTGAGCCCAGAGGGTGGTGATCAGTTGTACGGAGTTTAATTGGAGGCCAGTAACTAGTGGTGTAGCCCACGGGTCAATACTGGGTCTGATCTTGTTTAACATTGTCATTAATTAATGACCTGGGTGATGGGGCAGGGCCTACCCTCAGCAAGGTGGCGGATGACGCCACGGTGGGCAGAGGTGGCTGATGCAGCCGAGGGTGGTGCTGCCACCCAGAGGGACCTGGGCAGGCTGGAGAAAGGGTCTGAGGGACCTCCTGAAGTGCTGCCCCTGGGGTGGAGCAGCCCCAGGCACCAGGACATGCTGGGGGCCACCCAGCTGGAAAGAACCTTAAAAATCTAATTTGTATTAAATAGAAAATAAAAAGGTAGTGGTTTACTATGTCTGTTTTTGTGGATAAAATGCCTAAATTAATGCTCAGGACCTACATTGCCTTGAGTTGGGAAGACAAAAACCTGTCTAGTCGTTCAACTTTGAGTATCTGGGCCAGTGTAGCAGATATATCTCCATTATTTTCTTGCATTAGAGACTTGAGGCAGGACACTCCTGCCCATGGTCACACCAAGGGTCCTTTCAGCAGCAGTTCTGGTTTGAGATGAGAGTCTGAAACTCTCCATATAGTAGGGTGGTGATTATTTTCAGTTTATTTTAATGTCGTCTTCAACTTCCAAGCCCTGTGAGTAAGCCAGACCTTGCTAACAGTGGAAAAAAAACTAATAGTTGTTCTCCAAAGAATAATCATGAAGAGGTAATAAAAGCTAAGTGTCCATCTAAAACTATGAGGAAGCCAGAAGATAACGAAGATGTGGGAGCTGGGCTGTTGTAGCTGAGATTTGCTGCTGAAAGGGGCTGGGGTTGGGGGCGGGAGGTTGGCAACTGTCCTTGCTGCGGCAGGTCTGTGCTATGGGACAGAGATTATAGCTGTCTGGGGGGGCCTTGCCTGACGTTATTTTTCAGATCCGAAGCAGCAAGGATTTCATGCTTAGCCACGGGATGGCACTTTCTCACAAGAAATCAGGCGTAAGCTCAGCGCAGCTGCAGCCAGAGGCCCTTTGGCACAACCCCCCTGGAAAAAAAGCATCTCATAGAGGGAGGCTGATGGAAAAACCTCATGGAAAGGCTGAGGGCTTTTTAGTCATTCTGAAGTGAGGAGGACTGGAGTGTTGTCTTCCTCTTTGGAGCCAATAAATCAGCATCTCCCCGCAGGTGTGGGTGCTCAGGCACTTGCAAGATGCTACGGCCAACAGAGGTGGTGGGAAATTACTTACAAAGGCAGAGCTGGACCAAGTCCTGCCATCGGCTTTAGCGCAGCGGGAGCAGAGCTGGGAGCTGGGCGTCAGAGATGCATCAGAAGGGAATTAACGTATGGGAAGATGTCGTACACGGTAGGTGAAGGTAACTCCAAGGAAGTGGTTTTACTATCTTGGCCAATTCCCTTTGGAATTAAATTAACCTTTCTGTGACCCTGACCTTTGGGCGCGCAGGGGGGACAACCCAGGGGTGCTGTGGGCAGCACTGGGGTTGTGCAGGACACGAGGCACCGCCAGCAGAGCCAAAGCCAGGCAAAGCGGTGGCAAGACTGTTTCGATAAGAGTTTTCTTGTAACTAGGTGCCATTAGTGTTGTACTTGTCATCCACAGTGTCGATAATATTATCCTGAGATGATAATATTGATGCCACAGCAATTTCGTCCGTATAGCTCAACAGGCGCTTCTGAACAAAACAGTTTTACACGAGTATTGGTTATAACTAGAAGAGGAATGGTGCTCGACGCTTCACACAGTGAACTGAAAAGGAGCACAAGAGTAATAAAAAGAGGCAACAGCAAAGATATAAAACGCAAATTAAGTTTTTATATAGTATGTATTTACCAGTAACAGCTTTGGATTGCCTGTGAAGCAGCGTACTGAATTCAGTGAGCATAGAAAACACACTTTGTTAACTAAGCAAACAAAATGGACTTTTAAATATTGTCTTGTGTTGAAATGAAAACAAAACTGTGTGCAGGCAGTACTGAAGCGAAAGGATGTTTCACTTGTTCGTGGCCGGATCATGCACCATGAGATTAGATCGTATCAGGCTTAAGATAGTGGTGATTCTAATAACTACTTCTGCCCTTTCTAAATTGAAAAAAAATAAATAAAAAAAAATTAAAGAGGTATGAGAAAGACCATTAAAGAGCCAGGTCTTTTACGATGAACATTATGTCTTCTGCATAATACACTTATTTCTGTAGTGCTTCTCTGCCGTGGTTTTTCAGGTGTTTTGTAGAAATAAAGTGCTAATTTGAATGCAGTACAGTTTTTCAGTACGTCATGCGAGGCAGGGCTGTGTCACTTACGGCACTAGCGGATGCCAGAGCTCTTTATAAGCGAGTGGGAATGTTACCCCTGGAGCATGGGGGAATCCGAGCCCTGGGGTTACAGTCTGCATGGCCGGGGGTTTTCCCTGTATCCGCAGCTCCACGCCTTGCTCTTCCTCCCGGACAGCTCTAACTGTGGGGTCCCCAGCTGTGTTTTGGGGACATAGTACACAAAAGCCTGATGCTCTGCTGCCCCCCAAGCAGGCAGTTGTGTGGTGGGTGGAAAAGAGGGATGAAGGGAGCTTTGTCCCACCCAAACGCTGGGACAAGGGGAAAGCAGCAGAGACCTGCTCCCCAGCTCGGAGTGTGTCCCAGCTCCGGTACCAAACAGCACCTTGGAGTCATCGGGGAGGGAATGCTGTGTGTGAAATGGCTGTATTGATCACAAAATAATAAAGCATAAAGTACTACTAATATTTGTTTTGCTTTGTCCTCAAAGCAAATATTTGGCCATGTGCTTTAAAGGGGCAAAAAAAAGGAAAAATACCCGAACAAGCGGCTGTTTCATTCAGAGGTTTTTCCAGTAGAATTTTTGGTTGACTTTTTTTAGTTTGTTTAACTTTTTGGTAGTTTAATGTAAAGGTTAGGCAGTGGTGCTGCGTGTCTTTAGAGGTCCCAATAAATTTTTGTTTCTTCAACAATAACAACATTAATCGCGTTGCAGCAACGCTGATGGCAATTTCTGTAATATCTCTTAAGCCGCACCACAAGCAGGTTTTAGACTTTTGCAGAGACACCACAGGGAAGACTGTCCAACGAGAATGCATCGTTGCTACCAGCGCTTCATACGCTTCCACATTATTGCTTTAGAAGATAGTATTTTTAACTAAAAACTAGGAACTATTGGTAGTGATGTGTGCTAGTCACACGGGGCCCCCTTGCTTGCTCTCCCCTCTCCCGCCAGCATGTGGGAGAACGTGAAGCAGATGAGGAACCAGAACAGCTCAAAGTACTCCTGGCTCAGCCCAAATACAGACGTTTTTTGTCCTTAAGAAGCTCGGGATTTCTACATCTTTGCTTTGATGTATGACTTGCTATAGAGGTCACGTTCTTATAGGTCTGAAATCTCTTTTACGGCATATGAATACAGCAAAGGATGAGCTAGACCCCAAAATAATGAAATCTGAACTAAACGCATAGTCCTTCAAGAGTATATCAGCTCCCAGATACACCTGGTAAGCTGTTACAGCTGGAACCAGCTATGGTAAGACTGATCCAGACAGCGAGAGATCCTTTCTGCTTCAAATAGGATCATCATGATCCTTCAAATAGGCAGCAAGTAATAAAACAACATTGTGCCTCATTGCAAGGCAACCTCTTTGTTCCTTTGCGCTTGCCAAAACAGATGGAAGAACAATCAGAAGGAATAACCGTATAGTTAACTCTGCTGTCTTCCTTTATAAATGAAGCAGGAATTTACCCGTTTCTTCCCTAAGGAATGTTTTCTAAATTGCAATTTTAAAATCGGGGCGCCGTCAACTTGCGCTTTCTTTCCTGCAAGCTCTGTGCCTTTCTGTAGACTGTAAAAACTGAAGCTTAAATCTTCCCCTTTCCTTTTGGCTAGGCTGTTTGATCTTTCCTTATGTTCTAAAAATAGTGATCTGAGAGTGTTATTCTATTTTGAGGTTTTTTTACCACATCCACACCACATCTACCCATCCAGTTGTTTGGTATTTTTTTGAGCTGTGCCTGGCGCAGACTTCTATGGAGCTGCTCGGGAAGCGTCGCAGTGAAGTGAGTGCTGGGCACGGGCAGCTCTTGCAGAAGGTACCAGCCTATGTCAGTCGGCACGGACACTCACCTGCCCTGCAGGAATGAAGAGGGTGCCTAAAAACCCCAAACCTGGCTTTATAATGGTGCGTGTTCCTCAGTGGAGGTTTTTCAGGTACGTTAGAGATTAGGAAAGGTAAGGCTTCAGAAAAGGGAGGGCCACAGAGATGCTGGGAGGGCTGGAGCCCCTCTGCTGTGAGGACAGGCTGAGAGAGCTGGGGGGGTTCAGCCTGGAGAAGAGAAGGCTCCGGGGAGACCTTGGAGCCCCTTCCAGTCCCTAAAGGGGCCCCAGGAAAGCTGCGGAGGGACTCTGGATCAGGGAGGGGAGCCATAGGATGAGGGGGAACTGTTTTACACTGGAAGAGGAGAGATTTAGATTGGACATTAGAAAGAAATTCTTCACTGTGAAGGTGGTGAGCCCCTGGCCCAGGTTGCCCAGAGCAGCTGTGGCTGCCCCATCCCTGGACGGGTTCAAGGCCAGGCTGGACGGGGCTTGGGGCAACCTGGGCTGGTGGGAGGTGTCCCTGCCCAGGGCAGGGGGTGGCACTGAGTGGTTTTAAGGTCCCTTCCAACCTGAACCATTCTACGAAAAGCCGCTTTTCCTCTTCAAGCTCTCCCTCTCACTCCTTCCCCTTGACATCGGCTCTGGGTACTAGACGTTCGCCCTTCACGGAGCTGCGGCCATGCCTCCTGACGGAGCACCGGCGGGGCCCGGCCCGGCTCCCTGGCGTTGCGGGAGCCTCTTCCCTGGGAGAAGCTCCCTTCCCGCCGCCGGCCCCGCAGGGCGCTGCGGACAGGACAGGACAGGACACGACACGACACGACACGACACGACACGACACGACACGGCCGGGCCGGGCCGGGCTCCCTCAGGGCCGGGCCCGGGGGGAGGGATCGGTCCCAACGGCCGCCGGACTTCGCGCCGCCCCGTGACATCACCACGGCTCGCGCCCCGTCCCCCCAGCGTGCATGCGTAGGAGGTGGCGTGGGGTGGGGCGTGCCGGGATTGGCCGGCAGCGGTGACGTGGCGGCGGCAGGCGGAAGTGAGGGGGCTCCCACCATGCTACGGCAGGTGAGGCGGGACCGCAGGCC